>WJQU01001934.1:0-25000 GCA_029228625.1 Pseudolycoriella hygida | reverse complement strand
CCACTACTCTCCTAATGCCACTACTCTCCTAATGTCACTACTCTCCTAATGCCACTACTCTCCTAATGCCACTACTCTCCTAATGCCACTACTCTCCTAATGCCACTACTCTTATTATGCCACTACTCTCCTAATGCCACTTCTCGTCAGGCTCCGGGAAGAAGAGCTTCGTGTACTTAACTCCGCCGTACGCGCACCAACACTTTGCAGACCCACACCGCCCCCAGTGCTCCACCGCCCTTTCACACAGAGAGTGTGGGATCGGGATGTGGGTTTTTTGGGCCCTCGATCGCAGATGCTCTCTCATTACCGTCTACACCAGTGTGCCCAGGGACCCAGCCGATCGTGATCTGATTTCTCAATCTCGGCTTTAATTCGTCAAATCGACGGTGAGATACTTTTGTTGCGTAATAAAATTGTTCCATAAGATAATGGGGGACTGTGAACCGCCGATTCCACGTAAGCTCACACTTCGTTGTTACCTAATGGAAAGTTTATCTCTCTTAATAAATGCGTTATGGAAATGCGCTAAAATACATCGGCAATCACGTTGTATCTGATGTGTGCGTAGAATGAGCCATGTGTACAGTCAGACAATTAATAATAAAAAAATTATTAAAAAAAAACTACAACTAAACGAGAACGTAACAAAAAAAAACTAATAAAATAAACTTTTCATACACAAATTTATGCGTTCGTTGCACTTTTGACGTCATAGATATTCCCTTCACATCAATGCTCATACAACTAGCACCACAAAAATCTTCTCTCTTTTACGTGCTTTTTCCATCGTTCGAATATTCAAACAACATTTTCATCAACTAACAAACTAACTACAGCTACAAAAATGTTATAGGTTCATCATTTACACACAAACGAGTGGATCGAGCAAATGAAAAAAAAAATCGCAGTCATTGCCCGCTGTGGATGAGTTTATCGGCCTCAAACTTCTTGGTATGTTTTTTTTTCTCGAATATTTTATAACATGAGAGAGTTTGATATCATGATGGGTTTTATAGGTAAAAACCAACTCTCTAAATCATTTTTTTGTCCATCACATTTTCTTTGTATATTTTCACATTTCGAAAAAGAAATGGAAAACAGTGGCTTATGCAATCAGATTTGTCTATTCGTACGGTGACACTACAACACTATACTACAAAAAGGATACTCTGAACGAGTTGCTTTTAATTGAAATAGAATTGTAAATAAAAATCATCGACTAAACGAAACTGAAAGTCCTAATTTCCTAAATCCATCAAATGTCTAAATATAATTTCAAATAAAAAATAAAAAAACTCGTTTTATCTTAATAACAACCGAGTATGTAGTAACCAAATTCCAGACAATTTTTTTTTTCTTGTGTTTGTTCTTAGCTAGAAATTAAAAATGTGTGTAGGCCTATGAGGAACACCCTTCACTTTCATTTGTACAAGGCAAGGTGTGTTTCGTCTATTCCATGGTATTTGAGTAAGAGTTTATCGGAGGGCAACACTTGGTTTACAAATAAATAGTTGACAAAGGTTCTTGATCTTCTTGTTTGTTTATCATAAATTGTTTAACTTACTTTTCTCTGGAAATTTCAACTGCATGGGACACATGGAAGCGAACTTGAATCGTAAGCAATGAAATGAGCAAAAACTTTGCTTATTGGCTAAGTAATACGACCGTCAAGTGATAATTTCAACAACAAGAAAAAAAAAAAACGTTAAGTCCATGGTTACAATAACAACAAAACGTAAAACATATTTTGATGTCTACGAATGCAGTGTAAGAACATAAAAAAGGGTTTAACCGAATATGAAAAAAGGGTCTAGTCTGGCCTCATAAATGCATTTATATATTTTTTTATATAATTTTTTTTGAACATTTTTTTCTACGTTATTTCGTCATGTTTTCCCTTTCAATGAACACATTTTTTTGTATGAAACCTACAAAACAACTTGTTCGGAATGAGTTTTTATTGGAATTGAAGAATAAAAAAAATCGTATTTAAGATTTAGATGGAAGGTGGTGTCGTAAAACATTTTTAGCCATTTTTTTACATTTTTCGTCAATACAGATTATGGATTTAGCTTTTGAAGAAGGAAGGGATGCATGAGATCTTATTGATTTTGAATTTTTTCGCACGTTTTTTCACAAAAAGGAGCATATGTTCTTCATATCCGTTGATAGAAAACCCTTTCACTATAAGTATTTCGTTGAGTAATCGTTGCCACGGAATAATATTTGGGAAAAATTTCTCAATTTTCAAATTAAAGAAATTTTTTTAGCTAAATATGAAACTTTAGTTATGGTAGACGTAAAGACTTATATTTTATAAAGGAATGAAAACCTACACAATGTCTGAGAGAGATTGGCTGTGGGATTTTGAAAACTTTTAGTTTCCACCAGAGGCTGCCATCTGTATTCTCAATTCTAGAACTCAATGGGTGGAATAACAAGATTCAGATTTCGAATACAGACCAACTAAACCTGCTCAACTTCCACCGAAAATACAACAATTACGGCTGTAAAATCACCTAAGCTTTCAAATGCTATGATTTCACTCACAACACATATGGACTCGTCGACAATTTGGTAAGGGAACTGACATAATGACAAATTCATTGAGCGAACTACTTAACGACATGGAATAGAAGAGACACATATTATAGTTAAGACCTGTTTGTCTATAGCAAAACTAGAAATGTAATAAGATGAGCAAAACCATACGCTAAATAAAACATAACCAAAGACCCGAACGCATCAGAATAGATGTGGCAAACAGAATAGACGTTGCAAAAAGACTCGAACGTCTAAATATCGAAATGAGCAAACAATCTAATCTTTTATAACTACAAGAATATCAAAGATTCATAGAAATTACACAAGGTGATGTTAAAGGCCCTACGTCAAAAACCATTGATTTTGATGGCCTAAGTGATCTCCCCTGCACCATATCAAAAAGAGGATCAACGTAGTTTCTTCGAGAAATTCTGAAACTTTTTCCTGTTAAATGTAATTCTCACCAACTTTCCCTCAAGAAGCAAACTCCAAACTGCCTCACATTTCTAGAAGTTGCTTGATCCCGGGATTTGATTATTTTTCTCTGAAGCCCTGAAACACGTGTTCACTGAAATTTTATTCTCTACAACTTTGCCTTTGGAAGCAACTTTCTAATTTTCATAGTTCTAGAGATATGGGTCGTCCCGTCCAATTCTAGAAGTGGTCACATTCCAGGATTAGGACATTTTTTCTTAAAATTCTGAAACCAGAGCCTGTTTTTGGGAAACCAGTTACCCGAATTTCCTAAAATTTCACGAAATTTCCTAAAATTCCACGAAATTTCCTAAAATTTCACGAAATTTCCAAAACTAAAAAAAAATTTTTTTGTTGATATGACAATCGGAAAAGACCATCGAAGTACTCACTAAGTACTAACTAAAACATGCTTAAACATATATTTTACCTGCGTTCCGCTAAAATAACGGCGATGAAGACGTCTAGTTTGTAATATGTCTTTTGCTTAGAAATTTGTAACTATTTCATCATAAAAAAATACTTCAAATCAATATTATTAGCTTTACTTGCTTATCTAAATGACGTTTTCTTGTAACAAAAGTTATTGACTCCCTTCACTTTTCCAAAAATTTTCTGGTGTTTTCTTGAAATTCCCGAAATTTCCTGAAATTTTCTGAAATTTCCTGAAATGTCCCTAAATTTCCCTAAATTTACTGAAATTTCAGAAATTTCCCGAACATTTCCCAAAAATAGGCTCTGCCTGAAACAGGTGTTCCTTAAAATTTATTTCTCTACAACTTGGCCTTTCGAAGCAACTTTCTAACCGCCACAGTTTCAGAGATATGGGCCATCCCGCCATTTTTCCTTAAACTCCTGAAACACGTGTTCTCTAAAATTTCATTCCCTACAACTTTGCCTTTGACAGTAAATCTCCATATTACATAGTTGAGCAAATAAAGACGAAAAACCATCTGCTTTCGTATATGACCAAGAAAATCAATTTCGTCCATTCCATTTTTTCCAGTTTTGCGAGATCAGATGCTTTCATTTGACACCAATATGAACGATTTACGTGCTATACTTCCTGTGCTATTTGCAAAAAAGTCATCCTTGAACTTGAATCATGGGATTGATTCGTCATATTTAGATGATAATAAATGTATCCCCCCCCAACTCCCACCTCGATCTACCCTATGTTACAATAAAACTGTTTGAAGTAAACGGATAGGACCTTCATACTTCGTACGGTTCCAATAAATCTACTTGCATTTCTTTCGCTCTTACAACACGGTTAATGATAAAATGAGACAAAACATACCATGCCCCACGTAATGAGAAGTCTACTTTTCCATCTATATTCCATTATTTCCAATGAAAACAGTTATCTTTTTCAGACAAACTGAACATATGGTGTACATTGGTAGAATGTTTATTAGAATAAGGTAAGTTATCGAACACAATTTTCATACTTGATTTCTTTCGACTGACAACTTGAGCTCTACTCTCCACCAGTACATTACATCAATTAACTACAATTGTTTGTATGTACATTACACATTTAAATATCCGCAATTAAACGATTTGTCTAAATCTATAGAAATCTACGACCTTGCCAATAAGCTTCAGAATTTATTTAATAAAGTGATTTCAATTCAAAATCGTCATGTTGGCAAAATACACCGCTTCTCATTGTGTACTCTCAAGTACTAAAAACAGCACTTACAAGTTTTGTCCGTTTTTATTTACAAGATATTAAAAATGTAATTGCGTTGTTGTTTGCAAATATACGAACAGCAAAAAAAAAACTTACATTTTCAATAATGTATCCACCCAAATAACCTACAAAAATCATCTGACATTGAGACGGTGCGTTCACACCTTATCACAATCTAACGCAAAATTAAATGGCTCAAAATGTTTGTTCATATAATGAGTTATAGAACGTTACCGGGGTTAGCATTGAAATCTAACATATCACTAAATATAAATTCAACAACAAAACAATGAAATTATAATAATTAAGCAAAATAACTAAAAAAACGTTAACGTTTTAATATTGATTTATTCATCATTTTAATCTTAGCGAAAAAAAAATCAATTATTGGAATGATCAAGCGTTCATATTTTATTATTTCCTGATTTTTGTTGTTGTGATTCATTGAAAACATTTCTTCCTGACGAGAATTTTTGCGTATGTGTCTTTTTTATTGTATAACCAGCTTAATAAAAAATAATTTTTGCGCGAGTAAGAAGTGGGTTTGTTTCGTAAAGAAGAAATAGGTAAACAAAGCTGGGAGCAAATTCTTAACGAATTATATTTTTATAATTAGTCTATTCACTCACTACATTCATCCACAGTAATAGTAGTTGGATGGTAATAAACGACCGATATTTTTATTCAACTTTACCGATAACAAATAATAAACTACCGATAATTATTTACCGATAAATTTGTAAACACGTATTTGAAGTAGAATTAAAGGGCGAATATTTCGGATAGCAGGCCCGGACTGATCCTAATGGGCGGTCGGGGCATTCCCCGATGGGCCTTTTGCATTTTTCGACCAGTCAAAATTTCGTTCGGGCAGATGGCCCTTTTTTAATTCTTGCAACATTTCTTAGAATGCAAACAAAAAACTGAAAGAGTGATTTCATGAAATCTTCCAACGATTTGTATGAATCTCACATACATCACGTTTCCGATTCTTCCAACCTTGGTCTCTAGTACATTTTTTTGGTACACGACTTCCGAGGTCAGGTTTACGGTTGCGAAGTGGAAGCGTTCATAGTTGGATCACTTGGGTCGTGGGATCCCTGGAACGAGACAGCCATTAAAAAGTTGAACATCAACCGTCGTTTTGCGAAAACTATGAGGTGCCTGATGGTAGCCGATACGATAAGGCCCCCTAGAGATATTTATGTTAGCCACGTAGGAATTCAACCGGCTTCGTCAATCTTCCGCGACAGCGGTCCGTTTGCGCTATAATCAATTTTTTGAGAGCAAAAAATGAGACTCATGTAATTAGATTACATTTTTCCGATTCGAATTAAAGCTTTTTTTTTTTGCCTGTTGGACCATTTCAAGCGAGAGCCGAGACATGTAAATTTGTTTTGCATAAGCGTCGACAGTGAGAGTGATTGAAATTGCGCTAACAAACAAGAGCGTACAAGAGCGGACGCAGTGGGGATGTGCGAAAGAATGAAACAGATAGGATTACGGCGAATTCAATTAAATGTAAGAATAGAGATATCATCGAGTAATGCCAGGTTTATAATTCACATGAAGACGGTAGGTATAAGGAAGCTGCAGGTAATTACAAAAACTTTTTTTAATTTAATACTTGAAACAATATTTAGTAGTTAGTCCGATTGCATGCTCGAACGACTACTTACTACTGTAGGGATACAGTAGCATATAAGTGCAACGCATCACAAGTAGCGGTCCAGCGCTGTTCAAAGTAAAGAATTACAGAACACCTAGGTATGTAATGAGACACAACGCTCACAGACATCAAATTTTTTACGTGGTGTTTTAAAATTGTTTTACTGGTTCTGGGACCTAGCCCCAAGCTTCCGATGTAAAGTCTGAGTCTGATCACCATTTGTGAATAGCGACATTCAAAAATGTGTAAAGAATTCTTCTTCAGATAGTTAACTTTGACGACAATTCATGTTTTCGCTTCATCCAAAGAGAGATGTCAAAATTTACCTGATTGCAATAAAAAATAGATTGAAGGTTCTTCTAGCAAATTACCGGTTTCATGGGTTTTTGTGCTACGTTAGTCCTCGATTAATGTGAAGAATTCCTCGTCATTCAAAGGAAAATTCCTATATACTTTTCAAAAAAAAAAAATTTTCAGGATTTTCTGAATTTTAGGTATCAGGTGGAAACGACGAAAAAAAAAAATTCTTTGTTCGGAAAGTTGGCAGGAGTCCCAGAGAAAATTTTTTAGTAACCAATTGATAGATTGAAACGTTGAAAAAATACATAAATTTTAAAACATCTGAGAATTTTGCGACGAAATCGTACGGGGCTGGTGTAGCATCTGCTTGTTCTTGTATACGAACAATGAACAACTTAATACGGAAAAATGTGCAGAACAGAAACTAATATACCTCCTTCGTTTCAATGTTCTATACCCGGTACAATTATTATCCGTCATTGTCCGATCTTGAACTCGCCATCGTTTAGTGGTATTTGTACAAATTGTTCATTTTGCGAATTGAAGTGATTATTTAACACGGCGACTAAATGGATGTGTGAGAGAGTTTATATTATCGCCTACCCGTAGCATGGAATATTTTTCATACGAAAACTTGAAGCAAATTTTGTTTGTAAGTATTTGAGGTCGAGTTTATGTGTGATTTTTCGTGCATTTTTTTCGCTTAAATAACCAGAACCAGAACACAGGTGTAGAATATTGAAAAAAAATTTCAAGGGCAAGTTTATTGCGGATTGGTGAATCAAATTCAATTACTCACCGAAATGAGAACAAAGTATGTTTTTACATCGAATGAAACGATATTTCTGATTGAGGAGTAAAATATGGAAAATAAATTTCAATAAGAAATCTCTGTGTGTTTGCTAATGACACACAGAAAAAAAACATAAAAGGGTTGAGTCAACCCCACACGTGACTGGCACAAATGTCGTTTTCTTACGTTAATTTAACAACTTACACAATTTTATCAGCTGGTGGAATATTGTTCGAAACAACAATAAATAAAAAAAATCATTTCCTTTTTTATAAATTAATAAAAAGGGTACATACAAATTGTGAGGTATCGTAAGAAGCAAATATACTTATTACTTACCTTGCAACCTTCACAGGAGTGCACACCATAATGGAAACCGGAAGCCTTATCACCGCACACCCGGCATAACACTGTTGTTCCATCGAATTCTAAAAAAAGAAAATAAAAGTGAAATTTTAGGGTTAAGCTTGATGTTGAATGAAGAAATGGATTGACACCTTTGATTTGTTTCAACAAAAAAAATTATGTGTCACTAAATTTGTTGGTAGTAGTGAGGTAGCAGCCTCATAAGCGAACTATCATCACTAAATATCATCACAATAGATTACGTAAGTGCTTCTAAATTTTTATTTTGACGAGTGAGAATACTCGTCAAAATAAGAAATTGCAAGCATTAATAGAGAATTTGGGCAAAGCCACTTATAGCCAAATTCATAACATACGCATTTAGCTTTTGTTGTGAGTTATATATTTAAGTTATAAGTTACAAGTTGACGTTATAAGTTAACATTATAAGTTTATAGCCCAGATCAGTATTGTAACTGATCCAGACCAGTACTGATCAGTCCTAATCCGCATCAGAATTGATCAATTTCCAAACTGATTTTGATTAGTAGTTTTGAAACTGATGCGTATCAGTTTTAAAACTGATCATTACTTACTCGTATCAGTTTTGAAACTGATCAGTACTGATCCCGATCAGTTTTGAAACTGATCAGTACTGATCCGGACCAGTTTTGAAACTGATTAGTACTGATCTGGATCAGTTGTGAAACTGATCAGTACTTATTCGGATCAGTTTTGAAACTGATCAGTACTGATCCGGATCAGTTTTGAAACTGATCAGCACTGATCCGGACCAGTTTTGAAACTGATCAGTACTGATTTGATTCAGTTTTGAAACTGATCAGCACTGATCCGGACCAGTTTTGAAACTGATCAGTACTGATTTGATTCAGTTTTGAAACTGATCAGTACTGATCTGATTCAGTTTTGAAACTGATCAGTATTGATCTGATTCAGTTTTGAAACTGGTCAGTACTGATCCGGATCAGTTTTGAAACTGATCAGTGTTGATCCGGATCAGTTTTGAAACTGATCAGTACTGATCCGGATCAGTTTAGTGACTGATCAGTATTGATTCGAATCAGTTTTAACAATGATCAGTGCTGATCTGGGCCAATTACAATACTGATCTGAGATATAAACTTATAACTTATATCGTAAGCTTGCAACTTGTAACTTATAAATTATAACTTAAACTTATAACGTAAACATATAACTTATTACTTATAGCTATATGTTATACATTTGACTATAAGTCGCTTTGCCCAAACTCTCTAATAACTCTTCAGTACGCATATGTGGACGACCTCAAGCCTCCAAGAAAATAAAGTATGCTAATCCTATAAATGTTTATTCGTAACGAATGATGACCCCTCCCAGTTACAATTAAAAGAATTGCAGTCCTTGGAATACATTCCTTGTGCAGGCTTTCTAATCGAAAATAGATCCGAAATTAGAGTCACAAAAGGTGAAATTAATTCAGAAAAACGATTTAGAGTCTTCCAACCATTATTTCTCTCTCTCTATGTGATAGTTGTTGTGACTTTTTGTTCAACACCTGGCTTCTTGTAATACTCTGAGGTAACACATTTATTGTTCACCCTTGTGATATAGTGATATACATCTAGGTTTTGTAAGCCGTTAATTTGGGACTTCACGTCTGGAGACACCGCCTGCCGTTCCTATGTGAAAACAACAAGCCGCACTCCGGCCGGAGCAGCAGCAATTCGGGAAAATGTATAAAGAGCAAAATACCGCTGCCTGGAAGACAATTTTATTTTTTACCCGATTTCTATCGAAACGATGGGCCCATGGGGCAAAGAGGGAAAGGACCTAATCAATCAAATCGGAGAGTTACTCAAGGAATCATCTGGGGAAACAAGAGCGAAAAGTTTCCTCATCCAAAGAATCAGCATAGCCAATCAGCGTGGAAACTCTGCATCGATTCTTGGAACTACGACGAACGACCTTGAAAAATTTGACGATGTATATTATTTGATTTAGACGCCTAACGCAAGTTTTTATGTGATATAGTTTTTAGTCATAGCTTATATTATTTTCTTTAGTACTTTCTGTAAATTTAAATCCCAAAATAATTCTTTAAAGTGAATTTTCAAATGTAGTCACAAGTACCAGGTCATCATTACCTTTAATCCATTTTTTTTTAGTATGTATTCAATTTTTGTGATTAAGTGTTTTATAAATTTGTCAACGACATTATACGATTAACCGAAAGAAGTAATAAAGACGATGTAATCAATTTTATTTTAAAAATTAACTTTCAAAACATTCATGGTGTGGAGTTGTCCTCCAGTCTAGAAAAAGATGCGTAACTTTACCGTTTTTTGAAGTAAAAAGTGGGTGGGCACTTGGAAGTTAAGAAAGTTATGAGCCAAAAACACACTGAATGTTAATAAAAAAAAGTTGCTGAAAAAAAAAAAAAATGTGAGACCAATATTGATCTAAATGGTACCCATAGAACCTCTCAAAATTCTTTTTCCAATGGCGCAGAATCAATAAAATTCGCTAAACTTCTCTCCGATTGTTAATTGCAAATTCCGCAGACGAACGCTTGTCTAATTATATAACTTTCACAGTGGAATGTAAGAATCGGATTATTGTAATCGTCAGAGAAAGTAGTTGAGCAACAAATCATAATTTTCTTTCTCAATAGAATTTCAATATTACAATCGTGGAGAAAGAGTTGAACAACGAACATAAAATCATTCAAGACAAAACCAACGTTTCAAATAAATATGTGTACAAGCATTAAGGAAAGGTCCATGATATCTGAACTACACATTCACTATTCCCATACATACAATCCCCAACATGCATGCATAGAAGCATCGTGTAAAAATCATACAACAAGATCAGTCGATGTGTAATATTATTAAAAGAAAAAAAAAAATTATATGATTTAAAGTCGCGGTTCAACGACGCGAGAGAAAGAAGAAAGAAATCGAAATTTTCATTTTAACCCACTTTCTTCTTTCTTTTTATTACCATTTCACCTTCACCACAATCTTCACTTTAAGTGGTTAAGTGTAGGTAATTTATACGTCACATCGTATTGTTGTTGATGTTGGATGTTGGATGTTTATGGAAATTCATGTTTTTTTTTTGCTGTAAGATTGTTATGCTGAATGTTACGAAGAAATGATGAATGTGATAATGGATGAGCAATTAATCATGATGATTATGAGACTGAATATGAAGACGATTATGTTACGAGAGGTTGAAAACGAAATGGAATTTAAATTGGATGGCACTATGCAGTTCGGATGCATTGATACGCCAATTGATCGAGTGTAGCGATATCGATCTCGTTATCAATGCGCTTCACTGTAAAGTGCATTCAACTTTTCATTTCAACTGGTAAAGGTAACTATAGAATGGCAATACAATCGTAAAACAGAATTTCGTTTTGTAAATAAATAAAAGTGATCGTCAGTTTATTGCACCCAATGGGAACTTTCTCTTACTCTTAATACCAAAAAATAGATAGCAAATATACATATTTATTTTCGAGTAAAACGAACACCATCTGTTTGACGAAAAGCCTAACTAAAAATACGGTAAGAAAGGAGATATAGGGAACAATCTTATAATATACCACGTAATGCGCTATCAGATTGACGATTAATGTTTTTATCTAAGTGGATTTCAAGTGTTGAGTAAATAAAAAAGAAAAAAGATCGATCAGTGAAGTACGTGAGAGAAAATTGTTTGTTTTTCGTCTCTTTGACAATTAACACGCCGCGATCGTTAAACTCGTCTTGTTATGCAAGTTACACATAGACTTTATTTTGGGAATATAAGATTTTCATGACGATTGCATAAGACAAGAACAGCATCGTTAAGTACTTGAAATTACATTTATTTGGATTGTGGCATTTGTTTGATTATAATTTTTTATTTAAGTTCAAGGTTATTGACTTACATTCTATTGCGTCTTATGGTGGTCAGTTCCAACATTATTTTAAGTTTATTTTTTTAGTTAAAAAGTCCCTTAAAGGTGTAATGTACCGTCTAATGTTTGAAACGTTTACCAATTGTGAGATGTTTACTGAGACGAATTATAGGATGTTTGTTCGTTCTCATAACCCTTTATCAGTTTTGGACTATCTCTTTCGTGGCAATCTCATCTCATAACCCTTACTTGAAATTATGGCAAAGGGACGATTGAATTTCTTAATATTTTACAAGAATTGTCCGTTGAGATAAAGATCAAAGGTACCGAAGTAAACGAGAGAAATATTAGATAGACATTGACGTACCTATATTCAAATCTGGTTCACCCTTCACCGAACTAGCAACCGTTGTATCCATTACCGGAAACGACTTTGTGTATTCAGGGGTCTGTGGACGCGGCTGCTGGTACAACTGATGTTGTGGTGGCTGTTGATTTAACACCTTTGGAGTGTCATTTGATTCAATTTTTATTCTATTACCGCCGCTGTTGGTTTTATTTAAAAATATGACATTACTGGATGTCATATAAGTAGACGGTGCAGACGATTGTTGTGACTGTGAACATTCCTGAACTTGAACACGAATCACCGTTGAGGGCATTTGATTAAAAGACCCTCTCGAACTACTATCCGGAGACATTAACATTTTCTACTTGATATTTCTATACAGTTCGCATCAAAGTTTATTTTTTGCAACGATCTTTTCAAAGCATCATATCAACTAAAACTTAAGTAAATTGCACTATTATCACTGAGGCGAATAAAGTGTTTAATCAAACAAAAATCCTCAAATTATCCGATAAACCCTAATTCTTAACTATTGCACAAATAAAGTCACTGTAAATCCTCTGATCTGCTATTCCATGATCGTTTGCACTTGACAGTTTAACAAAAAAAAAAAACGTAACTCGTCGTACAGTAACAAAAAAAACTCTTTTCTCTTCTAATAATAAACACTCAAGATTTTCGATTACACAATTTAAAAAATGTTTTAAAGATGAAAATTGAAAAAAAAATCGTTGTTTATTTCGTGCACCACGAATGAAAGGAAAATTTGTACTGGTGAAGCCTAAAGCGAACCAAACGTAATATCATTCACCATGCATAACGTGAAGGTCAGAATGGTGGGGGGAAAAACACTTCTATACACCAACTAATACGAAAAATTATTTAAAAAAAAAGTATTCACAAACTAACAACATCTTATAGTTGTAACGAAAATATGTTATGCATGGCATGGTTATGTTTCTTGTGGATGTGTTAATAGTTTTACCATACAACAAAGACCGACAATGATATCGCTTTATATGTGGTAGTGGCAATGAAGTTCATGGGTAAAATACTTTGACTATATAAAAATGGATTTTGAATGATTGTCAGTTGTGTGTATAGTATACTTTTCGTGATGTATTATGTATTAAAAAACGCGAAACGATCGTTCCAGGTAAAAGAAATTTTGTTTTGATCGCCATTAAAATGGTGTGAGAAATATAAATCGCTGGTTGTGTTGGAACGATGGATATGAATGTGAAACACACAGAAATACAATAACAATTTTCAATTAAATTCATTACAAATGCGATAAAGGTAAGAGTAAGAGCATTTACCTCTTCTGCTAAACTAATTAAAAAAAAAGAAACTCAGCAACAGAAAGAAATTGTTATTTTTATGTAACAATTGTTGTTGTAGATACATCCAAGCAAATCGAAAAGAAAAAATAAATAAAATCCACGGATTACGTATAGAAAATTACGTTTACCTCCGTCAGACTCGGTGAAACTTTATTTTCTTGTAACATGTAAATAACCAAATCGAATGGAAGCTTTTGCCATACAATTGATAAATTAAACAATTTTTTTCTCCACTACTGAACCGAACCAGCACTCGGTTATACGTTAATATTGTAATTTTCACTTATAAAATTGCACAAAGAGTTCTTTGCACCGAACCTTGACTTCGAGCCAAAAAGTTTTTCTCGGTTACGTGGTTTTACATTACCATTACCAAGGTCATAGCCCTGAAGTGAAACACAAAACGAAAACCATCTTTTTTTGTCGGTTTGAGAAAAATTCTTTACTTCTTTCGGTTTAAATAAAAACAAAATAAACATGGCAGTATGTCGCTCGATTGTTAGCTAACTTGCAACATAAAAATGTACATATTGCGCTGTAATAAGAAATGAGAACAATGTAAGTCAGCATGATGTTTAAAGGATCGGGTATGTGTTAGGAGGAGCCAAATAATGGAATTTTTCATTTCTTCAATGTTAGTAGTTTGTTTTGCACATATACTTCGAAAGAGAAAATTGATCTTGTAACCTGTTCTTGTACATAAACCTTTGTCGTAGGGTGGTTCGAAAATTACGTAACATTAGAATTCGTCCATTTCTTTCAAACTAAACCAAAATATTTGTTGTAACATTCAGGCGTATATATATATTGTAGAAATTAAGGGGATAGTCGGAGTCAATATATAACTAAACTGACCAAGGGAGGGCAGCAGAGTGGTCTTCAATTTCAATAGGGTCCCTCCTCTCTCGCGTTAATTCAGACAGTCGAAGGAGTTCTAGGAGGTACTACCACTAAATTGTGCTACTTATGATTACGGGATACAACTCCTTGAGATACCATCAGAGAGAGCAGAGATGCGCCGAAACTCTGAAGTATTTTTGGTATCTTTGCCCAACTCTAGCAAGTTACAGGACTAAACATTTTGGAGACTTTTATCTGTCAATACGGAGGAGTTAAGTGAAATACTTATACTCTATATAACAAAACATATGCAAGGGACCCGTACGTATCATAATAGATGTGGCAAACAGAGTTGATGTTACGAAAAGACTCGAACGTATGTAAGTAAATATTGCCTTAACTTTATTAATTAACTTAAGTACATGAAATTATGTCTCCGTTAAATTGGATTGGAAATTGCCGAAGGGGTAGTATTGAAAAACCCGCCCGAAGCAGTATTAGTGGAACTTTATCTGACTTTCTCCCAATTTCGATATGAGTCCCACAGGGTTCCATACTGGGGCCTCTTTTGTTTTCTTTATATATAAATGATCTGCCCGACTCTATTCGTTTTATGATCCCTCATCTTTATGCTGATGACGCACAGGTCTATAAGTTTTTTAAGGCTGCTGATTTGGACGACTGTTTCGCCAGAATCAATGATGACTTGAGGAGGGTTGCTGAATGGTCGTCTTTAAATAAACTTACGCTTAATGCAGGTAAGACTCAAGCAATTGCATTTGGACTTGAAGGGGGTGCGACGTTTCCTTCATTTTCCCTTGGCGGTGTCACTATCCCATTCTCTTCAGTTACAAATCTATGACTAGTTATGAATTCTGAGTTTTCGTGGCGTGATCATGTAAACATAATTATCCAAAAGATTTATGTTAGCCTTAGAAGTCTGTGGCCTCTATCTGGGATGACACCGTTCAGGACAAGGCTGATGCTGGCGAAAAATCTGCTGATGCCACATTTCGATAATTATTGTGAAATATTTTACTATGAAATTGACGCAACGTCGAAATGGCTTTAAAATTCATTGTGAGGTACGATTATGGCTTGCGAAGGAGCGGCATATCGGCGGCCGTTAATAAGTTTCTCGGCTGTTCGTGGGAAGAGCATCACAAGTTTCTTGCGATGGCTTTTATCTACAGGCTTATTCATTCTGGGGAACCGTCTTATCTCTATGAGCTTGTTAGCGTTGACGTGACAACTAGACTTAGACTCTTTGCTGAGGGTTTTAGAGACTGGAAATCGCTTCCTGTTGGCGTCAGGTATGCTGGGACGGCTGGGATTTTTCGCAGAATGTATTTTTCGCACTCTGTTTCGTGCATGAATTGAATAGTGACTCTTAGGAAATGCCTCGCACACACAATTCCATAGACAAAAATGCTTCCCTCAATATACTCTACAACACAGCAGAAAAAAAAAATTTTGTCAAGGGCCGACCCCCAAGCAGAGGCACAGGTCCAAATTTGTTTTTGAATACAATTAGGTACTCGGTTACCTCTCAAAAAGAAAAAGAAAAAACTCCCAAAAATTTCCCAAAACTTCCCAAAAAATCCCAAAAATTCCCAAAATTTACAAAAAAAAAAAAATATAAAAAATTTCCAATTAATAATTTAAAACTTTATGATGAAGAGGGCATCTCTTTTCAGACAAGTTGAAAATTTGAAATATTGGATTTTGGCACTAATTTGTATTTTCTGCAAAGTGTGATGGTTGAGATATGCACTAGGGCTACCCTCGTAAAGGTCCTGCAAGCGCTCAACAAGAAAGGGGTAGAACAAATCTTTCTCGTATCGGATAATGTAACACAATGGCATTGTTTTCAACCGATTATGAGAGTTGTGAGGGACTGAAATCAAAATTTCTCAAAAATTCCCAAAAAAGTATAAAAAAAATTCCCAAATAATAGGCTCTGGTCCTGACTGAGTCCAAAGGTTTCTAATCAAAAAATTTTCTTCCATAAAATCTTAGACATTCCTAGACCTTGTGATTTAAAAAAAAATTTGAAAATCGGAAGAGATTTACTCGAGTTATGTACAAAAAACATGTAGGGCCCTAGCAGTGACGCGTTTTTAGTGCCCTAGTTAAGACCAAGCGCCTAATCTTAAAAAGTTTCTTCTACAAATTGTTCGGCTTTCATAGACCTGTCGACTAAAAAATAATTACGAAACACGGAGGGCCCTAGCAAAGACTCGTTTTTAGTGCCCAAGCAAAGTGCAAGGGCTCAAAATCAAAAAAGTTTCTTCCGTAAATTGTCGGCCATGCCCAGACCTTTCAAACGAAAAAAAAGTATAAAAATTGGAAAATATTTACTCGAGTTATATAGAAAAGACCAAAGCTCGGCAGTGCCCAGATTCAATCGCAGAAAATATTTTTCGATTACCTCTCAGGGAAAAAAAGTTTATGAAAATCGGTTGAGTTATCGTGTTGATGGACGGACGGGCATTTTTTTATTGCTGATTCGTCATCTAAGGACCATGATCGATGCCCCCCCCCCTACAACCAGGTCGAAATTGAGGGGGTTACAAACGTCGTTGTAAACGCAATATACTCGTTTTCGAAGAACTTCGTTCTTCGTACAGGTCTAAAAAGCAAATAGCTAGAAGAAACCATTTGACAGCCATAGCAACAGGGAGTGAATAATCATCCGCCCCAGTTCATTCATAAATTAAAATAGAGCGGTTCATTACAACACTCAACATCATCCACATCACAATTATCATCCACAACACAATCATCATCCACAACACAATCATCATCCACAACACAATCATCATCCACAACACAATCATCATCCACAACACAATCATCATCCAAAATAATTGTAACCTTATAAGTAAATCAATCAAAATTGCTCACACCCTATTTGACAATCAGAGCATGTGTAAAAGTCGAATAGAACGATTTAGGAAGAAAACTGATCAACCTGATGACAAGGAGACGAGAATGGATTGAGAACGAACTTGATAACAAGAACCCAATATGAGAACATCGACGAAATTGTGTAATTCAGTGGAAGGACAACATGTATACTTCCCGAAATGCGAAACAAATTTAGAAAAATTAATTTATCCTTCATAACAAAGAGTGACGTAAATCGAATGTCATTGAGGTATTGTCTTAGCGTCGAAAAAGGACGCCTACAATAGAGTCTAATATTATCAACAAATGTTGAATTATTTCGCTGTCAAATAATACCGCAATTGTTCGAATAACAATAATTCAAAGCAGTGGACCTAATTACTTAACTTAATTAAAATTCATCACAGCATCAACGTTATCGCCGCATGAACAGAAAATCACATTCACAATTTTGTTCATACCTCAGTAAAAAAAAATTGAACAATCGCAAGTCGGTCAACTTCCGTGAAGAAGTCAAGGTTAAAGTAATTTTTTATTTTATTTGTATTTTCGCGTAGGCCATCTCATATAGGAGAGCTACCTATGTAATATAGCGAATACCAATAGCACAATAAAATTGCTCATTATATCATCTAAAATGATAACAAAAAATAAATTTAAATTTATTTCGCATTCAACACATCATCAACCATTTTCGTTTTTTTTTATATATAAAATTCTTACAACATCAGTTGATTCATTTGAATACATAGATAGATTATTAGGTAATGTGAAGAAAACAAAAAAAAAAAAATCACGGTTGAGTGACATGCAAAATTTGAGAGCGTGAAGATCGCAACTTGTTTAGCCAAAATCTGAAGTTCTAGATATTTTATTTGGATGATGACCATATCGGTTGAGAGTGTACGAGTATAAATTTGAATAATTTGCGATCAGTTTCACTAGCTGTCGATTTCTACAGAAAGAAAGCAAATTGGCAATAAGTTTTATGCTGTAGGGAGTGGCACTCAAACTTTTAGGGATTCATCAAAATTATTACATCGATAAGGTTTGGAAAGATTACAATTTTTCAGGAACAAAAACGATGAACATTTAAGCGTACATTTGGTCTCAGTATTGTAATAAAAAAACACTTGAACCTCATTGTTGGTTAAAGAAAATGAGCCAACAACTTGAATTTAGTAGTCAAGACACGTTCTTTGAAAACTTATTTGAATTTAGAACTAGAATATTATTTTAGAATTAAAAAAGAATTGAATTTTTTCCGATATTTTAAATATACACCGATGCATGTGGAAAAAGAGGTAAAAAGAAATAAATAATTTGTCTGTGTGGGAAAACTGCATTTTGTATCTTCAGCGCGTTTCTTCAAGAGCTCTTTGTGTGTGGAAAAAAAGAATGGCAATGAACAGCCGTTGAGTGCATTGATCCACAAAGTGTAATGTTAACGTTGTTTCTCGGTTGCATAGAGGGCATTGAGGTTCATGTGAGAATGTTTTTGTACATGACTTGGATAAAAATGTGGGGAAACAGAGTAGAGAAATTGTATAGTGCCAGTGATCTGTATGTCAATATGACTTCCTACTGTGGTTATGGAGAATCGTAGTGTACTCTCCGAGTTATGAAAAGAACTCGAATATTTGAAGAACAAACAAACATCTCAATACACGAACCGGACAAGGTGAACTGAGTTTTTCTTCTTATTTGTCCGTTTCGCTGTCTAACTCTAAACTATACCAGGTGTTTCATACGTTACTCGACAACGACGTCGAGTATAATTGAACGAAACTTAATTATTCAAGTAAAGTCAGTACTGAGCAAATACTAACACAGACACATAGGCAATCTTTTAGTATGTGTCAACTGTCATTTTGAGTATTGGGAGAAATCCAGAGGAATGGTAAAGAAGAACAACTGTTCAGCTTAATGAGAGGCCGCTTGAAACCTCCCTTTCAACGCAAGTGAACACATTAAGTTGAACGTCTGGGTTTGGGTTTAACAATGGAATTCCATTGAAGTTTGACACATTCAGTGACGGGAATTAACGCCCGGGGAATTATCGCCCGGAAGGACATTCTTGTCACATTTGTCCGGGCGATAATTCCCCGGGTGGTAATTCCAATTTTTTTGGGCGTTAATTCCCGGGCGTTAATTCACGCGCGTTAATTGCTCTCCGGGCGTTAATTCATGTCGCCCGCTTAAAACCGCCCCTTTAACGCAAGTGAACACATTAACTTGGACGTGTGGGTTTAACAATGGAATTCCATAGAAATTTGACACATTCCTAGATAATGGGTTGGGACAATAGTTCTTGTAGTACATACCAATATTATGAACCTCTTGGAGAATTCCACGACCTCTACCGCTTCCACAATACAGATGAGATTTGTTGAATCCACCACCTGCTCGGTATACAGTGTTGTCATAAGGTACCAGTAGGTCGTCTATTAGAAATTGTATTTGGAAGCCAACAAAAAACAACCCCTCGATTAAATCACTACAAAAGTTTTAATAGGACTAAACGACACAATAAGACGTAGTAATAACAATGTGACTTAAAAACCCATCAAAAATCTGTCCGGGTGGATATATAATTCCGCTCGCTGAGATGATTTATGTCATTTTGACACTTGTATACGGTAGAGGGATCAATATTTCGGAACTAAATTTTTTTTGGAAATCAAAAATCGGTGGAACCGTTAAAAAACCGATTCGAGTGTAAAACTCGATTAAAATGGGGTGAATAGGAACAGTGTGGTGAATAGGAACAGTGGGGTGAATAGGAACAGTGGGGTGAATAGGAACAGTGGGGTGAATAGGAACAGTGGGGTGAATAGGAACAGTGGGGTGAATAGGAACAGTGGGGTGAATAGGAACAGTGGGGTGAATAGGAGCAGTGGGGTGAATAGGAACAGTGGTGTGAATAAGTACAGAGCACATGGAGGCTCATCTGCTCTGTGCCTATTTACACCACTGCTTTTATTCACCCCATTATTATACGATATCTCGGAAAGTAAACAATCATTTTCTACGATTTCAATTTCCGTTTGAAGTATGATCTATTCTCTACATTTCGTAGAAAAACTTTTTTGTGGAATTTGAAAATATGATGAGTTGATAGAGTATTCCCGAAAAAGTGACAAAAAAACCGATAACTTTGTATAGCTCGTCCCAGAACAGTTCTTAACCGATTTTAATTTTTAAGAGCTCATCTGAAAGCTAGAGATGAACCCTATCGATGCTAGCTGGCTCCGCATTGACATCCTACCGGAAGTGGGTATATGAGGCTAAGATGCAGCACTTGTCTGTAGACATACATTTTTCGAACAAACTGTTCTAAATTCTTCAAGTTTTTTCGAAAGTCCTAACCTTTTTTTCTAAAAGAATGTGAAGCGTCGCAGCTGGTCGCTCCAGAACACTCCTAACTCAAGAACTGATGGAAACCAAGAGCTTTCTTCCTATTTTTTGATTGACTTCTGGATTTGAGGAACGTACAAGGTTACTTAGGAAGAGTTCCTAAAATTCCGGCACTCCTGAATTCCCCACAACTCTGCTAGCTCTAGAACGCTAGGAAATGAGTGATTTCCTTTAGGTTTTTTTGATTCCTTCCTGGATTTGAGGGGTGCTGGAGGTATTCGTGCAAGAGTTCCTTATTTTCTATTATGCCTGAACACACCACACAAAGTTCAAGAACCCAAAGAAGTCATAGACTTCCAACAAATTTTTTTCACTACCTTCTGGATTTTAATGATGCTCGAGGTTATTGATGAAGAGTTTCTAATTTCTATTCATATTACTTCTCCATGGTACCTCTCCATCGAAATAGCAGCCGCACTGCCGCACATAAGTCAGTGCATTACATTGTACATTTGTGTTTTGTGCTGGGGAAACTAATTCCCAACAATGCATTGTAAAAGTATGCCGTATGACAACTCTCTTTTCAACTACCCCAGACTTAAACCATTACATTCGGCTGTATTTTGTCCACACATTCGACAATCGCAACCGATTTCTTATCTGTTGCGGTTGAATACTGAACTCTCACACTGCCAACTCAATCGTGTAATGGAAAGCAGACCAATGGGTCCCTATTTTGTATAAGCAAGAACACATGTGTCACTTTTATATCAAATTTTTCTTCTCACGTGCATTAGAGCAGAGACAGAACCGGTGATAAAGCGTCGGACGTCTTCTCGCTTGTTGAAAATAGGAACTCTGCGATATTTAGTTGTGTAACTTCTGTCAAAGTGTAAGGAAAATCGTGAAGGGATACACAAACGAAATAAATTCTCGTATGAGAAGGAAAATGTGAGGGACCCCCAGCGCATGGACTTGATCCTAATCATAGATATTCTCACTACAGGTAATTCTGACCTTAAAATATGTATTCTAGAAATTGATTTTAATGATAATGAATTCTGCAAGTAATGAAATGCTTGAAGTTGAAAGCAAATTAAGTAATTTCTCGTTATTGCGTTTTAAATAAACAAAATTGAAGAATGTTCAAATCTGGCAGAGCGAATAAAAAAGTTTAACCTCATTTCCATGTACAGCCCGTGATTCTAATGAGGCAAAAAATCTCAACATTCTTTCAAAAACACCTCGGGCGAATCACTGAATCTAAAACCGATTTAGAAAAAAACAATCTAAAAATTGCGTTGTTACCAAAATAAATTCCATAAGAAAGTGTTTTCTAAATCGAAACAACAAGCGAAAAGAATAATAAATGAATCTTAAAAAGAATTGGAACCAAAAGTTCAAGCACCAATACAAAATAAAATTTTGAATGTGAAGAACATAGAAACCATCTAACGATCAAAGAATTTTTCCTTTGAATTAGAATAAAAAAATTCACCGGCCGTAACGATTCTTCAACACATTTAATGAAAACGAATTACATAAACTGATATAAGTGAAGTATACAGAAGATAGTTCGCTTAAACGTTTCATCATGCTAGAGAGAAAAAAGAATTGCCAAACTTCGTTAACATCATTAGAATTTGAATAGCCTTCACACTTTTGCGGGGTTAAAATACGTTCGACATTGACCTGTGGTGATGAAGACCATTATATCAAGTTTAAAACCTACCCATACAACCGAAACCTAGAAAAATAATTCTATATTCTGTGCATAAATCTATGATATCACATCCAGTTCATCGTCATCACACCAACCAACAAACACATCAGCACAAAAAGCAATATGTTCGGTGAGTGCGAAAATATTTACACAAAAAAAATTATTCGATCATTTACCTAACTCGTTTCGTCCCTCATCCAACCAACCTCTAACGCATGGAACAAACATAGCAAATAATTTGTTTGATTAAATGTTATATGTTCCATGTTCCATACATAACGTGTTTCAGTACATACAATCACATTTTGCTATTGAGTTAAATTTAGCGCGCTTGTGGTTAAATGACTTCTATTAATTGGACTCGTAGAAGGTTAGGTGGTACGACAAAATATATAAATACAAGAAAAAAAGTAACAAAATTTTTAAGGTAAAGGAACTTTGATGAGTAAATTGATGGAAGTTCATTTTTGGTTATGCGGAAACTTGTTTGGAATATTGAATTTATGGCACGACTATCAGCTTCGAATTTTTTATTTAGTTAAGCAACAATGGCAGAAATTATTGAAGAGAATATTTTAAAAATGGGATTTCAGAATCGGAGAATGGACAGTTTTGGATTCTTTTCACGTGAAAAAAACATCCGGACATAATAATAGTCCAATGTACAAAATAATTTCTGGGCATTGGAAAAAATGAATGTTGAAAAATCGATAAAAAAAGATAATGAAGCGTCGCCAGGTCAGGAAACAAAAAGAGGGGTGGAAGATCCTCAAAAGGGTCACCAAAATATTGCAGGTTAACGTGCGTACCTGAGTATTCTCTCTACCGCACGACCCCCATGGGTGAGGAATTAACGCGAGTCCCCGAAAGGACTCTCCCTGTAACGGTAGGTCGACGCAAACCTCCGCGACCTAAGTAAGGCCCGGAATACTATCATCTTCCTACTGAATTTTCGACATCCTGGTTGCCCACGAAGGACTAGGGGTTCAGTCACCCATTTTGAAGCGCAAGCTGCTTTGACCCAGCTCGCTATCTGCCACAGCGCCCGCGTTGCAGCACCACAAGGCACCTCAACCAGACGCTGGGGCCGGATGCGGCCATCTCGTATGGCACACTACACCCGGGGGCGCCCAGCCCCGCGGTACCGAATTTACCTTCGGTGCGGGCTTTCACGGTAAGGCTCTTAACCAAACCACTTCGGTAGGGATGTGCACCCATCCCTGGCACCGCTGAGCCGGATCGGGCCTCAAATAGGGTCAAGGGGGAAGGGCGGAATATTTTCATACGGGGTTTCGGGCATAACCCTAGGCAAATAAGGCCTCCAAACAAGGCACAATATAGCTCGCCACAAGCTACAAGGGTTAGGGGATAGAGATACCTTGAAGTATGCCCACATATTTTGTTACTAATACGAAATAGTAAGTAGTAGTAGTAACTATGTAATGTGAGGGTTTTAGTTCGATTTAAGTAGTGGTAAAACAGTAATTTTGACTTGCAAACATTACCAAAGCTCCGTACGTATCAGATGTGGCAAACAGAATAGATGTGACAAATAGAAGAGATGTTCCAAAAAGATTTGAATGTATCTAAATATAGAAATGAGCAAGCAATCCAATGTTTTGTGCTCTTTTAAAACTATAAGAATTTCAAAGATCCATAGAAATTACCCAAGGTAATGTCAGAGACCCTACCAAAGTACGTCTGAGACCATTGATTTTGATGGCCTAAATGTTCTCCCCTGCATCGTATCAAAAAGAGGACCAATGTAGTTTCTTCAAGAAATCCTGAGGGAACAGGCAAACTTCAAACTGCCGTACTTTTATAGACATCTGTCATCCCGCTCAATCGGTGGTCGAAGTGGTCACATTCCATAATTGGGCCATTTTTCCTTAAAACCCTGAGACACGTGTCCTCTAAAATTTTATTCTCTACAACTTTGCCTTCGGTAGCAACTTTCTGTCACTGACACCAAAATGAACGATTTCCGTACTAAGCTTATTGAGATATTTGCGAAAAAATTTCACCGACCCTCGAAAAACCATGTTTTTGGTCACATTTTCGACCATATATCCTTAACCACTTGACCGATTTTGCTCATCGTTGAACTTGAATCATGGGACATATATACCTTTCAGAGTAAAAAAAGTTTAGGGTGATCGGTGCAGCCGTTTAGAAAAAAAATGGCGGGACGGACCAACCAAATTCTTCCTTTTGCCTTCCTATTGCTTTCCTTTCTTTCCATCTCTTTCCCTCTTATGTATGTTTGACATTTAAAAAAGAAACAAAATATATGACTTTTCCGAATTTTTAAAAAGGAACAATTTGGTTAATTGGTAATCTGCCTTAACAACCCAATAAGGGTTAAGCGCTAGATCATTATTTACTAGTTTCGCTACTTTTGTGGCTCTACTGTTTGAGATCCTTTCATTACCGAAAACAAACCCAGTGCCATCTATGAGATGTACTAGGAGAAAAAATAGTAGGAGTAGAATACCGGCACCTCTTAACAATGCCTTTCACCGGTAAGCCGCACGATGGCGCTACACTCAACTTCACATGACTTGAACCGATTCAATCAGCTTTGTTTTGTTCACAAATCTAACAATCGGAACAAATCCTTTTGCGGCTGAGTTTCGAACCAACGCACTGGTAACTCGATCTCATAGTAGCAAGCAGACGTGTTAACCACTACGGTATCGTCATCACTAGACCTAGGCGCGCCGACTTCCACGGTTAGCTGG
>WJQU01001933.1:0-25817 GCA_029228625.1 Pseudolycoriella hygida | reverse complement strand
TCGCTTGGGTTTTACCAAAATTAAGGGGAAGACCATTCTTTACAGCCCGTTTATTAACTAGCATTAAATCAGTGTTCATCTTATTCACTTTGGAGCATATAGATATCTCGTCGTGATCTGAGCATACAAAGTTCTGCAAGTCGTCCGCATACATGTGCGGTTCCGTGAGCTGTAGTATTTCTGATATATCATTTATAAATAGAATAAACAATAGTGGTGATAGTGTCGAGCCTTGTGGTACCCCTTCGTAAGTTGGAGTTTCTCACTTGTATAGTGTACGACTCAACTGTACAATGAACAACTCACTTGTTCGTCACATAACGGATACATTGCAATTGTCATTTAAAAAAAAAAATCCGTTGTAAATGTACATATCACTTGTACATCATGTAAATGCATCAGTTGTACATTGTGCATAACAAGTGATATGTCACGTGAGTATGTCCATTGTACATTATACATACTACTTGTTCATTATACAATGGATGTGTTTACATCGATGTGTTTACAATGATGGTTTACATTGTACGTATCACTTGTTCATAATGTACATGCCACTCGTACATAGTGTCGCTAAAACCCTTGGTTTAACTGGACGTACAGTGTACAAGTGAATCGTTCATTAAACATGTACAATGTACATTCTGCATGTTTTGTGTACATTATATATTAGAGATCTAAGACGTAAAACGGTCGTCATTCAAAAAAATGATAAGTCAACCCCACAAACCTTAAAATCAAACCTTTTACAAGATTCAAAAAACCCATAACACCCATAATCTCATCGTATGAACACAAATGAAAAACTTCAATTTTTCAATGCTGTAAAAATGATTCCCAACAAAGAAGCAATTCAAAAATAGAACAATTTATGAGCATTAATAAACCAAGACCAAATCCAGTCACAGAGTCAATGCACTTGGAACACATTGCCTTGGTAAATGATATAAATACATATAATGTACAGTGTACATATAATAGTAAACGACAATAGGAGGATGACCTCGATCTAAATTCACAATGCAACTCGTGAATGTATATTTTATGTTCTAAGTGCATTTGAAATGAGCAAGAGCATATTCCACTACAAAATATTGAGGTTTAATGTGCCGATGGGGATACATGTAAAATGGAAGAAAGTAATGTTGTTCAGACGGTTAAAAGTGACTGTTGGAAAGAAAAGTCTACCAATAAACGAATGAACGATATGTAACGAGGAGATTTTTTGCAATTTGAAAAAAATAAGCAGATCGCGTCCATAAATATTTTATTGCAATGCAGCATGGGTGCAGAAATATTTGGACTTTTTGGGGTAGAAATAATGTGTTGAAACAAACAAAACATGTTTTCCTTAACTAAACAACCACAATTGCGAGATTACAAATGAAAACAGACGTGTGTGGACGGTCCAAAATTTCGGGCTGTCCAATGCTGACCGGAGGTAAAAAGCCCGAGTGGGCCAACATTTTTCGGGCTCGGGCCGGGTGGACGAACAAATTAGGCCCGCCTGCACATCTTTAGTTCGAGAATTCATTACTGGGTTTTCATTTGAGTCGATATTGAAACCCATATATTGTAGATAGTAGATAGCACTTGTGGAGACATTCATTGATCATGCGAAAATCCTACTTTATGATAATTGAAAAGCAAAACAATTCCATCACTCAATTCATCATGACGAATTTCCTCAAAATTGTGACTCTGATTACAATTTTAATCTACAAATCTCTTATACGATTAGGTAACTAAAACAAGGCAATACAGGAATAACCAATGAAAGTGTGTTTTGTGTTGAACCATACACTCGTAACCGTTCGCATATGCAACTCAAAACATCAATTCATTCTATACACATTCAAACGTATCACATAAGATACGCTATGACGTCTGCCCAATGTTAATAATATTACTTTAAATCGATAGCACATTGCTATAAAGTTTGTCTACATACAACGTTATTTCGCTTGTATTTTGCGCGTCCTACATTTCTCGCAGGTTAATGTACGACCTTCACGTTGACATGGTTTACAATGTATGGACTTTTATAATATTTTTGATAAAATTTTCTCTTCAAATTTGAATAGTTTTGGACAAAATACGTTATTTTGGCAAAATATGAAAAATTGTTAAAAAAATTTATTGTGATAGATATAAGCCGCGCCCTGTAAACCATGCCCGACTATGACCGTATACGAAATAATGTTGTTGATAAACTGAGTTGAATAACAAATATAAGACTTTTTTTTCTATTTCTCATTGAGTTTTATAAGGCATACACTTTCCATGCGGAATGAAAGAGAAAACATGAAAAATGTATATTTTTACTTTCAAATTTGTGAATTTATGTTGCTCTTAATAAATGTATAAGTTATGGCTCATTGACTAAAGGTTTACATTTTTATCATCTAATTTTTCTAAGTTCAACATTTTCTAATGTAGGTGACCTTGTGCTGGGATTGCTAAAACATTAATAGTTAAAAATTACGAAATCCGTTAGTGTGGCTACGGAAAATATATCGTCTGCACATTGAAAATAATTACAAACAAAAAAAATAATAAAACTATTTTCGTCACCCATTCTGGTTAATAATTAAATAAACTGAGCAAACAACGGACGTTTTGGGTATACATGACAATGAACCATAAACCCATAATAAGTTACAATAGGCCGCTGACACTATTACCAATTAAGTTATCTATTTTGAAAACATTTCGAGCTTTAGTTTGGGAAAACTTTAGTGTTGGTTTCATATTTCATTGTTTACTTACTTTTGTGTAGTCAATACAAACATAAACTATTTCTTTTCGATGGTGTAACTTTTCTGCGGAAGGCAAATATTGCGTGGAAATGTTTTTCGGGCTGACTGCAAGGGCTGAGTACTTTGTGTGATCACATGGCAGATTGGAATGTGTTCGTTCATAAATTACGTAACGCTGAAAGGGGGGAGGGGGTCTAATCGTAGCGTTACAGGGAGGAGGGATAAGGTAGTAGTGTTACGTAACGCTACATATTTCATACAAAGACGGAAGACAAAAAATTTTTGCTAAGGAAATGCAAATAAAACTCAAATTGTTAGGTGTTAAAATTGATGTTTGATTTTCAAGGTTTTGGAGTATCAATTTCATCATCGTATTACTTCGGCCGAGTGTGCAAATTATGTTTTTTTTTTCCCGGTATCCAAATTGGATTTCCCGATTTTTCCCGGTATCCGCTAAAATCATGCCGTTTTTTGAAAGAAAAATTTCACGATTTTGGTAACAGAATTTCCCGATTTCGAAGATGGGAACCTTCCTCGTTTAGTTGCGGATTGAGGTATTCAGCACAAAGAACAACCGATGGATAACTTAACCGTCCAGCATATGATTAATTACGCGAGCGAAATTTTTTAAAGCGTTTCTTCCAATTTTTTTTTTTATTGATGCGGGGGAGTGCAACGCTTGTCTTTCATTTTCTTAAATTTCCTTTTTATTTCGAAAATAGATCAATTTCTCAGAATATAGTTAGGAAAGGTGCTAGCTTAATTGTGAACATAAATGATAGCACCGCATCATTAGCTATTGTCTATTGACCAGAGCCTATGTTTGGGAGATTTTTAGGAAATTTCGGGAAATTTTCGGAAATTTTTAAGAAATTTCAAGAAAACACCAGAAAATTTTTGGAAAAGTGAAGCGCGTCAATAACTTTTGTTACAAGAAAACATGAATTAGATAAGCAAGCAAAGCTAATAATATTGATTTGAAGTATTTTTGTTTGATGAAATAGTTACAAATTTCTAAGCAAAAGACATATTACAAACTAGACGTCTTCATCGCCGTTTTTTAACGGAACGCAGGTAAAATATATGTTTAAGCATGTTTTAGTAAGTAAATGAGTACTTCGATGGTCTTTTCCGATCGACATATCGAAAAAAAAAAAATTAATTTTGGAAATTTCGGTAAATTTTGTGAAATTCGGGAAAACGGTTTCCCAAAAATAGGCTCTGGTATTGACTATGCACGAAAATCTGATTTTACAGATTCGGACCTCCGATAAAGAAAATTATATTGAGGTTAATTATTCTTTATAAGTCTAATACTTTTCAAGCGCTCTCCGCAACAGATCGCCAGCCAAGTTGCCTATGCCTATAGAATAATCCCAAACGCAGACGAATAAAGTTAAATTGGCTGGGCTTACTTTTCGAATTTGATGATATCGCCGCAGACCAAATTTTCTAGCCAAGTGGCTCTTTGCATGTAAGATAATTAATAAAGTATCCGAATGTTTGTAGCACCGCAGGCGAAAATTTTGAAAATTGTTTTTTCATCATTTCTGGGACCATAAAATCTCTCGGGACCCAAAAAAGATTCTGGGGCACGGAAAAATGGTCCTCTTTTCCTCTCTATATTCGGTCGTGTCACGGGGCAAATAGATTTAATTAGCGAACAAAACTCATTAAATTCTTTTAAAAGTTTTAGTTATTCTTTAATTTTTAACCTTCTAGCTATTTCCCGTTCTTTAGTAAATTTAGGAATTTCCCGATTTTCAGCCATTTCCCGATTTTTTTTGTCAACTAAAAATCGGAAGTTATTCTCGACATTTAGTTATTTGCCGAGTTGTAGTCTTTTTAGTTACTTCCCGATTTTTACTTATTTCCCGATTTTTAGTCATTTCCCGATTTTTAGTCATTTCCCGATTTTAGTTATTGCCCGATATTTAGTCATTTCCCGATTTTTCCTTATTTCCCGATTTTTACTTATTTCCCGATTTTTAGTCATTTCCCGATTTTTAGTCATTTCCCGATTTTTAGTCATTTCCCGATTTTAGTTATTGCCCGATTTTTAGTCATTTCCCGATTTTTACTTTTTTCGAGATTTTTACTTATTTCCCGATTTTTAGTCATTTCCCGATTTTTACTTATTTCCAGATTTTTACTTATTTCCCGATTTTTAGTCATTTCCCGATTTTAGTTTTTGCGCGATTTTTAGTAATTTACCGATTTTAGTTATTGCCCGATTTTTAGTTACCGATTTTTACTTATTTCCAGATTTTTACTTATTTCCCGATTTTTAGTCATTTAACGATTTTTAGTCATTTCCCGATTTTAGTTATTTGCCGATTTTTATCATTTCCCGATTTTTATCATTTCCCGATTTTTAGTCATTTCCCGATTTTTACTTATTTCCAGATTTTTACTTATTTCCCGATTTTTAGTCATTTAACGATTTTTAGTCATTTCCCGATTTTTGGTCATTTCCCGATTTTAGTTATTTGCCGATTTTTAGTCATTTCCGGACTTTTAGTCTCTTCTTGACTTTATTTATTTTCGGATTTTTACTTATTTCCCGATTTTTAGTTTTTTCCCGATTTCTTCGACGCGTCGTATGTTATTTTTTCGTCTAATTTGCCGGTATCCAATTTTCCAAAAACACTGAACAATGTTATACTAGCAGTCTTTATCAACAAAAAAAAATACGCCACACTGGCAGGGGAAGGGGGGTCAGCAAGCTGTCGATTTTAGCTTTACGTAACTTGTGAACGGCCCCAATGTTTCCACATTTGAGTTGGTATAAGTTGGTAGATAAAACCGCTAATATTAAAGATCGCGGGTCACTGATTGGAGACGACTGGCCGAGGATAGCAACGAACAGAGAACGTGGGGGATGATTCAGCCAAAACCCATGTAGGTTAAAAAGACTGATAGGTAAGTAAGGGGCCGTCGATAAAGTACGTACTCTACGGACACAAAAATGTGTGTCCTGAGAGCTTACTTTATGGATGCACTTAAGGAGATCATAATGAATATGGCATCATATGCCTCAGCTCTCAGCTGAGATGAGACAAACGCCTGGGGCATGGGACAATGTTCTAAGGGTTGATTAGTATATTACACAACAAGCAGCTGAAACGGCTGATTTAGACCCTCCGCTGCGCTCCACCCTATGACTTGCTCACCTTTCACAACCTTGATCTAAATCAGCTGTTTCACCTCTGTGTTATTTATACTAATTTATGCGTAGATTACGAATAAAACACGTAGGGAAATAATTGGCAGATGGGAAATAAAGTAGGAAAATGGCGAGCCTGGGTCTTAATTCTGTGAGGCAATCTGATATTTTTTGTCCGTTTGCGCATAAAAAACTCTTAGTAAAATTCATGTATTTCTCGACAAATTTTCCAAATTCCATCCCAAAATATTTGTATTACCATTCAAATCAGAAGACGGAAAGGTGTCTGAACACTCTGAAGAAGAGAGAATCACCACACCACACACCGATTCGCAATGTTACATTTCAACAACTTAAACATTGGCTTGTCCTCGACACTTTTTTAATTTGTGTAAAATGTTAAGAAAACCAAACCTTTCAATTTGTTGATCATTCTTGAACAAAAAAAAAAAACAAAGGTAAACGAAACGAAATACCGGTAATTATATCGAAACATTCTTTCTCCAAGTATCTAATAAGCTGCTCAGGGTCGTGCTCAAACAACTAGAACGGAAAAAAGTCACTAATTTCAATATACGAATAGCATAAACTATCGTTGAGCCAACGCATTTCATAAATTAAAAACAGAAATGTATGGAGTAGAGTTCAATAAACTTTATACCTTGGTTCCGTATGATTCGATTTCACTTTTCAATCAGTTGTGTGTCCGAAAATTTTATATTCAGTGTTAATTACAGGTTACCGTTACCTACTTTAAAGTTAAACTTAAAATATCAATGCGTAATCGATTGTTACACAAGAAATTTGCAGTAAAGTAAAAGAAAGTCAACATTGTATACAAGATCGCACATCCCGCATCGATACTTTTAAAGTAACTATTAAATAAATGTAACTTTTTAAAATGAACTTAATTGCGGTTGGCATAACGAGAGAAATGAAAAGGAAGAAGCTGGTCACTGATCTGACACAGATTGTACTTCATTGGTGATTGAGTTGGGTGCATGGTGCCAAAATATTTTCATGTCTACTTTGACAGATGAACAGGGGCTGCCCATATTTTCAAAATTAACATGGAAATAAAGTTGTTTTTGTACTCCATATGAGGTTACCAATACGACTTAAAGGCGAGTATAGTGTGCAAAATACCTGTATCGAACAAGATGTTTTGTGATTTCGTTACGAAAACGCACAAGTGTCGAAAAAAAAATGGAAAACACAGTTGTGCGAAAAAACACCCCAGTAAGTTACTAAAATCGCATTCAAAATGTCATCAACTGTCAACAAATGAGTCTGCTAGGAGCAAAACCCGGTCTATTCCAACTGTCAAAATGACGTTTTAAACGTCAAACAAAAAAAATTTTTCGAAATATTCAAAACCTGTTTATTTTTCCTGAATTCTGTTAAGAGTGCACACTGCTTACAAAAGAGCCATCTGTAGGAATCTTTTCAACTAATGAAAATTTGTATGGAAAAAGTCGCATTTTTCTGTAACGTTTTTCTCTTAAAGTTTTAAATGAAAACGAATGCTTATGTCGTCATTACATACTTAACCCATTCCCCAACAAAATTGCGGAAAAGTCAGAAATTGATACAAACAATTTTCAGTTGATGATTGCAAATAAAAATTGCCGCCATATTTGTTGGCTTTTGACGTTTACAAATATTTGCAAATGTATCAACTCAAAAAGTTTTTATCCATTTCTGACTCGTAGAAAATGTTTTCTGTCATTTAAATTTATTATTCAGTTAAAGATTAAGTGAGCAAACACATTGGTCGAAAAAATTATGCGTTTTGAAGTGTTTATTAAGTGGAAAAGCTGAAAGACTGACTTTTGCAGTGAAATCTGGGAATTCACATTTCTATCAAATGCCAATGTTTTCTCCAAAAGTGGTTCCGCAATTTTGTTTGGGAATAGGTTAAGTTTGATGACATAAGCATTCGTTTTCATTTAAGACTTTAAGAGAAAAACGTTACAGAAAATTGCGACTTTTTCCATACAAATTTTCATTAGTTGAAAAGATTCCGACAGATAGCTCTTTTGTAAGCAGTGTGCACTCTTAAGGTTATAGAATATAGAAAAATAAACAGGTTTTGGATATTTCGTAAATTTTTTTTTTTTTTGATGTCACTTTGACAGTTGGAATAAACCGTGTTTTGCCCCTAACAGAGTCAAACATAAAATAATAGTTTTGGATACAAGTTATGTATGAAAGTAGTTTAACGCACTAAGGTGTGAGATTGACGATACGAGCCGAAGGCGAGTTCGGCAAAACATCGTGTACGTTAAACTACCAGCATACGTAACGGGTATCAAACAACGTTTTTTGCGATTCACCGACAAAAAACGAGACCTGCGTGTTTTCACTTGAGAAAATTTATCGAAAAATCAATGATTTTTTCGCACTAGTTCGATTTAGCGAACTAGGGCGTAAAAAAAGTTTTTTTTTGCACTAGTGCGAAAAGTAATTTCATGCGACACCGAAATAACGCACGAAAAAGCGAGTTTTTTGTGGTCAATTGCAAAGAAATTTTATTTGTGGCAGGTAGTTTTTCTTCAGGTTAAGTAAATTTTCCGCTAGTTATATTTTCTTGTATGAGAAATAGGCATGCGCGAAAAAAATGAAGTGTCACAGATTGATCTCTTCACCCGACATAAAAAATTCTAGGAGTCCAAAACCCCCAAAAATGTTTTTTTAAATTTTTTTTAGTGAAAATTGGCCGATATAAAATTCAGAAATGTGATTTTTGCGCCATTTTTCAAATTCGAAGCGCTCGTAGCGCCATCGTATCACCTGTCATGTACAAAATATATTTTTCAAAGGAAGCTTATCTCATAACCTCTCAAATGGCACCTCTCGATAAATTTGATCAACAAATGAATTTTATAGAATGATTTTTGTGGACGCATGTCCTAATGGTTTCCTTAGGATTTCCTTTTTTGAAAATCCGTAAAATTAATTTTCCCAAGGAAACTCATTAGGACATGCGTCCACAAAAATCGTTCTGTAAAATTGATTTGTTGATCAACTATGTCATAAGAGGTGCCGTTTGAAAGACAATAAAATAAGCTTCCTATAAAAAATGTATTTTTTACGTAACAGGTGACATGATGGCGCTACGAGTGCTTCAAATTTGAAAAATGGCGCAAAAATCACATTTTTGAATTTTATATCGGCCAATTTTCACTCAAAAAAATTTAAAAAAATATTTTTGGGGGTTTTGGATTCCTAGAATTTTTTATGTCGGGTGAAGAGATCAATTTCATTTTTTTCGGGCATGCCTAATGAGAACTTAAAAATGTATCAGACAATATTTCATAAATGGAAAATGAGGAGATTTTGTAATATGATGAAGAAGCATTATTTCCACCAGATATTTATATGTTACTTTGAAGTGCTCCGCTCCCAATAAAAATGTCTTAAAGATTTCCTATTTAGTTTCAGTCAGTCAATCCAACAATTTCACCATTTCATCTTACTATCAACTATCGGAATGCAATAACTAATAAAGATGTGATGATGTTCTTACGACCCAAATCGCTAAGTAAACCCAGATCGTAATCAAAACATATCTAACCAAAAATAAACAAAGATAAAGAAATATTGATATAATCAGAGCAAAGATATGTATAAACAATCTTATTATACATTCAAGATTGAATTTTTGCCTTCGTCGTGCTTGCTAGAAAATACTTCTTAATGTTTCAATTATGTCGGCTGGTCTTCGAATATTCAAATACTATCATTGGGTCTTTCTAAAACGATTTAGTTATTTTGAACATCGGAAAAAAAGATTAAAGAAAAATTTAACAACATTTTGTATTATTTTTTTGTAATCTCTCTCTCCCATGTACAAACTATATCAGAAGATTTTATTCATTCTCATATTTTAGTGGCCTTCGTTTCTCTTTCAGTATAAAGTACGTTGAACTCGCACGTACACGACCTACTTGCGCGGAACTGTATGTGTTTCATTAAGTTCGTCACACTGTTAGCAAGTCTAACACATTATAGTGTTAACATAGATTTGAAATTATATTTTATTTCAAGGCTTCGCTTTTCATTCGAACGAAAAAATAACTTACAAATAATAAGATATGGCGTCTAAGATTAGCAGACGACTTTCATAGTTTGATTGGGAAGACAGAAATATTTTACAGTGTACATTGGAAACAAATATTGAAATAAAAGTGAAAATTTATTCAACTTTTGTTTACCAAAATTAAATTATATAAAATATTTACATACAGACAGATTGTGTAGCATAATTCGCGAAGAGAATTTGGTGGAAAATACATTTTCTTTCTTCATTGGCAACAGTTCACAGGAATTACCATATTACGCCATAAAGGATACAAGGACATTGTGTGCTTCTGGTAGTATAAGCAGAGCGATTGCTCTATTTATACAACTTTGTATATGAAGGGACGAAATCCCAAAAAATATATCTCATTTCGGTCCCTCACAAGAGCATCAAATGTTAGTTTTAGGTTTACAATAAGCACGCTATAAACAAATTAAAACGAAACCTAATTTACAGACAGGTCAAATTTTTCAAAGTCAAATTAAAAAACAATTAATTTGTTGGTTTTATTTGATTTTGCAACTAGGCCACGCATTGACGGCGGTCAATGATCCTTCAGTATATGACATTAATACACACACAATTATTGTGTAACCCAGTTCGGAAAGAAAACGAATTTTCATAATTTGTTTCTTTTTTCTGCAAGAGTGAAAAAGATGTGAGTAGACACGAGATAACCGTATGGTGCCATGCCAATCCTACATTGTCTAGTCTGTATATTTTCGGCAACATCTTATGGGTTCCAACATTTTGATGCATGGCCGTATCAAGTTCCAAAATGAAATTCAAATTCACTTTTGATGGTAATGAAGCGACGTAGACGATTTCAGTCAGAGCGAAACACTTACATTTGCATAATGGCAATATCGTCGTTGTATGATATTGGGTGTGAATGAAGGAGACATTCATCAACAAATATGTAGAATGTCTGAGACATTAGCTGAGAGAGCTACCATGAATATACAATATTTTGAAAATTGCACATGATTTTTATTACGAAAAATAATGACGTTGCTCTATACATACGAGCAGTATATTATTGAGTATGGAATAAAATCACGAATAGAATTTGGAAGGTTAAGTGATGAATACGTCCAGCTGTGAATGTAGTAGTTATGCATGGAGAAGATCTGCAAAAAAATCCTCAATGTGAAAAATCTCGAGGATATCTAGGGGACTGTTTATAAATGACGTCACGCTTGCTATAAAATCCACAAAGTTCATAACTCCAAAGTGGTCAGACATTTTGTCTATAGCTCTCCGGCTACCCACCTAAATACACCCCCTGTTTGGGGGGGGGACCCAGAGTTCTATAAACAGAATTTGCTGTCCTGTATGAATTATAACCTTTTTATGGATACTCATTTTTTATAGCAAGCATGACGTCATTTGTGAACGGCCCCTAGCATGCAAAAAATTAAAACATGATTTTCGTTCTATTTCCAACATGACATTTTATCGGCAATTTGTATGCCTTTGGTAGGATTAGCCTACGATTATTGAATTTATTTTATTTTTCCTTTTCGTAGTCAGGTGACAACGTCATTTCACAATCATGCCGCACTAGCTTTAACCGACAAGAAGCGACGGTTTTGTTTTCTGTGTCATTCAATATTGTCAGTTTATTTTTTTTATCAATTGAAGTTATAGATTTTGCTTAAAAACTTCTTAAGTCCAGTGGTCTGTTACTTTGTCGTTCAAACGGCTTGATAAATTTTGGAAAGAAAATTGCAAGGGACAATGATAAGGACGACGCATCGAAACGATTATATAAAATTTATTTTAAACTTAAATTCATTGTTAGGGATATCGTAGTAAGGTAGGGGAGTGTTCACATAATCAGATCCTCCTTCTGTAAATGCAGACGAAAAAGGAGAAATATTCTGGCAAAAGCAGATTCGCATTATTAAGTCTCGTCATGACAATGAATGGATGAATCGACGAGGAGTTGGTTATTGATGAGAAAATTTAAGTTGGAAAAAATTTCGAACAACCACATTTTTCCCATCCAATTTTTCGAATGGACAGCCTACTAAGACCCTCTCATTCTTCGATGTTATGTACATACGTATGAAAGAAATAATAGGAATGGCATGTACACTTTCATATGAAGTTTGTGATATGAAGTCTGATAATAGTGTCTTATCATCGCAAGATCCGAAGCGAAGCCGATGTCGACAGACATTGAGCGCGATAAATTGGCACCATACGACACGTGTTTTTCATAACGAAGCGATTTCGTCATTTACTTTCTCTCACTAGTGCGAGAAAGTTAAATGGAAATCCTTTCTCGCACTGTTTCATACAGACTGAGTTACGAAATAGTAGTTTTTGATACAAGTTACGTATGAAGATAGTATAACGCACTATATGTGAGATTGAGGACACGAGCCGAAGGCGAGTCCGGCAACAGATTGTTTGCGTTAAACTACCAGCATACGTAACGTGTATCAAACAACGTTTCTTGCAATTCAAACAAAAAAAAACGAGCTTTTCCCTTGCGAAAATTTATTGAAATTTCAATTGTTTTTTCACATGGGATGGCAAGTTGTGAACGCGCTTGCCTTCCACGCAGAATAACCGGGTTCGATCCCCGGGACGTGTGGAATTTTTCTGTAATGTACTGGTATAAAGTAACATCCCTAAGCTTACCCACGCTGCAAAATTGGGTAGTTGCAGCGGCGAAACGAAAAGTACTCAGAATAATGTTTATTTGACGTCACTCATATGCAACATACGCATTCTGAGTACAACTTGTTAACACTTTAGCTCCACCTGTTGGATAAAGAAAGAAATAAATTTGTTGGAAATGTAATTTGTGTTTACTGGCTGTATGGTCACATAGGTTAGACACCTTGTAACCCAGTTTTAATGAAGAAAACATCCGTTAATAAATGAACTATTCTTGTATCATTCTTCAACGTAACCGGTCGTATTTTACTTTTAGTCCTAGATCCACCAATTTACAATAAAATTGATGGGAGACAGTTGACGCTTGTACTGGAAAAACAGCGCCAATATTCAAATATGAAAGGACAACAAACTAGTGTGAACGATGATAGCCATATGGCTCGCACAAGAAAAACGTAGAATATCATCACCATGGCTGCCGAACCTGTTAGTACTACTATCCTCCCTGCAATTTTCAAAGCATTGAGTATTGTACACCGCGGATCGAATATATATGTAGAATTAAGATACCCTATGTGTAACAAAGAAATGTAATTGTAGTTGTAAGAACATATCGTTGTAAACCATACGAATAAATAAAAAAGTGCGAAAAAACAGCGAAAAATGTTTATCATAATAGTGTGTAAAAGCGGTTTTTGTCGCACTAGTGCGAAATATCTGTCGCTCTAGTGCGATATAAAGGTTTTGTCACTCTAGTACGAAACGTGACCTCATGCGACACCGAAATAACGCACTAAAAAGTGAGTTTTCGTCGGTGAATTACAAAAAATTGTTTTTTTTTCATGCTACAAAAAATGATAAAAATAACTTTAAATAATTGTTGCTGGTGTCACACATGTTAATACTAAAACGTTGATAACAAATAAATCTGCAAAAAAAAAAGTGTTTTAACAAGTGGCGCTGGCAAGGCTTCAAAGTGGAAAAATGACAAAAAATTGAAGTTTTCATCGATAATTTTCATTAGAAAAATTGTAAAAAAATATTTATCAGTTTCTAAAAAATGGGTAATGGCGTAAACTTTTTTCAGGAATGCTTTTTTTATAATGTTGCGTATTAACTTGTCTAGAAAAATATGATGCGATCTTTTTCACCCCCTTCCCCATCCTGTGTCTTCGGGTAAGGTGGCTGATTTACATAGCTTCGTAACTTCCTTTCGATAACAGTCGTTAACATCTTAAAAGCCCGTAGCACTTTTAAAACTCCCAACCGGAAATGTGTAAAGTTTCTGATAAAAAATTAAATTACCTGCTAAAACTCTGCCAATCAATTGATCTGTTTCCTTTGGGTCTACAAATAAAATTTCGCGCTCACCAACGGTCATTTTGAACTAAATTCAGTTAAAAATACTGATAAAACGACGATTAATTGGAAATACTTTTGTAGAATTCAACAATTACAAAATTTCACTACTTAACGTGCTAATGGTGTAAGTAATAATGTGTCTCTCTATTATTAATTATGCTTTAATACACATAAGTACACGCTTCTATAATTTATATTAAACGAATGGCAACAACGGATTCACAAGTTCTTTTCAGTTTGACTCGTCTCGGCATAATCACTAAACAAATTTCTTTAAATCACAATCAAAACTAGAAACGAGTTCATTGTTCTTCGATGAAATTGTCAGAAGAGATAATAATGTTCGATGAACAACAAAACTTAACTTATTGAGCAAAGTGTCAATTTGGCGCATATACAGTCACGTGTTCCAAATGAAGTTAACATTCGTCTACTACTTGTTTACTTGTTGCTTGGGTATCCAGGAAACAAATTCATTTAAATTTTCCAATTTCCTCAACCGAGTCCATTCAACCAACTGAATTAAAACTAACAAACAACGGAGCACTATACCGATAATTCACGCGAACTAAAACAAAAAAAAACTTATAAAATGAATGTAAACTGTATGGGCACACGTTTGAATGGCGCAAATGTCTAACGGACACTGGTTATTGAAAATCTCGCGCACTGTTACGATCGGTATGACATTTCGGTGTACATGTGCAACGACGTTATATTCTTTAGTGTACACACTGCTAGCAATACGTCATACCCAGATATGTAAATCGTGTGCAAATAAAAAACGGTTATGCACGATTCCAAGCAGTACATGAATTGTTTCTTATTTCATTCATTTAGCGTATAGGTGAAGATTGTTGTATTAATTTAAAATAATGAATGCAAGAGAATTAATAGCTGAAGATAATTATTTTATACTAGAACATCAGCTGAGAGTATACTGAACATTGAATGCAATGTGTAAATGCAATGGATTCACCTAAGAGAGTGTTACTGATAAAGTTGAGGGACTTGTGAAGTTGTTCTATGTTGTCACGAAAATGGGAGTTGAGATGAGCAAGTAGTCGTAGGGTCTTTCACAAATGACGTCTAATTATTTTTGCTAATTTCATCGGTCACCAGGGGAACAAATGTTTTTTGTCTCAAGCTAATATAAATCACATTGAAAGAGTGAAAGAGATGAAATTCGTTACTAAGGTGACGGTACCGATGGAATTAGCCTTTCTAGATTTTTTAATAACTTTTTCTGCCTTCTCAGAGGCATATTAGGGTTTCCAGCGCCCCTATGTAATTGAAAACTCAACCAATTTTCTTTAAAGGTAATTTGACTAAAGTTTCCAGCATCACGTGCATCCAAATGAAAGTGTTCAACTAAAAGTAGATAAGTTTCAACGTATTAATATCGGCTCTCCCTTTAGAACGTAGAATTCTTTCAGAACAAAATTCTGTAATGAAATAAGGTAATTGTCTCATCCTCATGAAAACAGATGAACTTACTATTGAACTTGTGGGCGTCCGCCAATCGAGTATTTGTCTTGTCGGCGGGGTATTTGCAGATTGTGCACGGCACAGTTATTTAAATGAAAGTTGGCAGATTTTATTTGATTTTGAGTCATCGTAATATTCAAATTTACCACATGACTTTTGACTTTTTCTTAGATTTTTACTAATTGCTGAGAATTGTTTTTGAAAATTTTTGGGGAATGAATGCCCTTAAAATAGGCCGTGATTTCGTACAGCTTAGAAACAGGGTTGAACAGCTAACTTACCTTTTATAATCAAACACTGAGGAAAATATCTACAAGCGACGCGACGTAGGAATTGTGTTTATAATATACGCCGCCGACGTATTATATACGCGGTGAATGTATTATCAACGAATATTTCCATGGAATTTTTGGATTTCGTTACGTAATTTATGAACGGCACCTTAAGGATAGTCAGAAAAAACTCTCTTTCAATGGGGAAAATATCTACAAGCGACGTAGGAATTGTGTTTACAATATACGCCGCCGACGTATTTTATCCACCGTGCACGTATTACGAACGCCGTGCACGTATAATGGGAGCTCATAACACGTTCGTTAAGTACGATATGGGCTGATAGGTCCGCAAGGTTTTCAATAGATGGCAACACAAACAAATTCTCCATATCATTTTTAGAGAGTACCAACCTTTAAAAGATGTCATGTCAAACGTGACATTTTATTCATTCGTAGTATACACAAGTATATAGCTGGAGAAGGGAGGCAACTTTTTTTTTTTTTAAATGGATTCAAAGCAGTTTCGTGTGTTGATATATCGTTGTTTTTTGATCGGAAAATGGCTTAAAAAGTGTTATTCGGAATCTGCTCCATCACAATCGACTGTTGAAATGTGGTACAGAGAATTTAAGAGTGGCCGTAAAAGCACCGATGACGATGAACGTTCGGAACGCCCAATTGAGGTGACTGCACTGGAAAATGTTCAAAAAATCCACCGTATGGTTTTGAATGATCGAAAATTGAAATTGCCGGAGATGGCTGAGACCGTACACATCTCAAAAGAGCGAGTAGCCAATATTTTACATAAACATTTGAGCATGAAAAAAGTATTGTCTCGATGGGTTCCGCGAGTTCTCACAACGGAACAAAAAGAAAATCGTGTAATCCCTACTGAACGAGGTTTGTTGATGTATAAGCGCAATCCAACTGAATTTTTGTCCCGATTAGTAACGATGGATGAAACGTGGATTCATCACTATTCACCGGAATCCAGTAAACAGGCGGCACAGTGGGTAGAATCGGGTGAAAGCCGTGCAATGTGACCAAAGACCAAAATCGGCAGGAAAGGTTTTGGCCAGTGTTTTCTAGGACGCCGATGGCATAATATTGATCGATTATCTTGAGAAAGGGAGAACAATCAATGCTGATTATTATGTAGCATTATTGGACCGATTGGATGCAGAATTGAGGGAAAAACGAAAGGTAACACAAAGAAAAACAATTTTGTTTCTTCACGATAATGCACCAGCACACAAAGCTCATAAAGCGATGACCAAATTGGAACAATTAGGCTACAAATTGGTTTCTCACCCAACATATTCTCCAGATCTAGCCCCAGCGACTATTATCTCTTTCCAAACCTCAAGCGGTGGCTCCAGGGAAAGAGATTCTACTCAAATGAAGAAGTTGAAACGGAAACTGATGCCTATTTTGAGGGACTTCGGCCGAATACTATAAAACAGGTCTAGAAATGTTACAGAAACGTTCGACTCGGTGTTTCGAGCTAAAAGGGGACTATGTTGAAGAATAAAAAAGAATTTCGACGAAAAATTTGTTTTTTATTGAAAACCTTGCGGACTTATCAGCCCATGTAGTACGGCACAGTACACAATACTTAAATAAGTTAAGTACTCCCAAGCTCACATAATACGTGCACGGTGTTCGTAATACGTGCACGGTGGATAAAATACGTCGGTGGCGTATATTATAAACACAATTCCTACGTCGCTTGTAGATATTTTCCTCAGTAAAAGAGAATTTTTTTTACAATCCTTGAGGTGCCGTTCATAAATTACGTAACGAAATCCAAAAATTCCATGGAAATATTCGTCTTTAGTTCCTAAGTCTCGACATATTCTGCAGTAAGGATCGGCGTGTGTTGACCTGTTCTGACCTGAATTAGACCTGGTGTTTTTTCATCAAACATTTCAAATCAGTACCAATCATTGCAATGAGTAGCCAATTTTGAGCGGATATCCATGAAACAAAAATTGTTCAAGTCGGAACAGGTCGAACCACTGAGTGGGTCACGCTCTGATCCTTATTCACTGAAGAAGCAAATGTAGGTTACATACAAGAAATCTTTGCCATGACATAAATTAGAGGAACTCTAAATAAAAAAATCAGACGTTTATTTAGAGAATTGGATGATCTTGTAATATTTTTGTGACTTTTCATCAGATGGACGATCTTTACTGTCCAAGCCCACTCTTTCTTGTTTACATGATGCTGACTGACAAACAAAGGAAAAAAACGGAATACTTAGTCGAATTAATTTAGTCTTCGTGTATTCATAACCGATACAAAGAAAAATTACATTGTTTATCATTTTGCTGGAAATCTTTGATTTGTCTATTCACAGACATTCATTTTAGGTGCGGTTGAATCCGAAATGTCACGTTAAAACCCTTATCCCACCTACTTTATTTTTAATGTTACGATACTTTACTCTTAAATGTAAAATCTTTTTTTTTTCTAGACTTTTCAATGCCTGAATTTTTTATCTAAACCAAACTATTGAATCCTATCATGCAACACTTGTGCACCGATTGTGGCATGTTAAAGTGGTACTATTACCTACCATAAACATTTTGTTCACGAATCTAGTGGTTCATATACGTTTTCATACATTCTATTAATAATATCAAAGCGACTATACCTCGCAACTATACAAAATTGAGTCAATACAGCGCGTAGAGTTTCTCGTATTAGAGAATATTTTATTGCTAAAACCTTGACGAGGACATCGACACAGTTTTTCGATTGTTTAATAATGTAAAATGAATTGAGAACGAAAAGCGAATATTATGCGCTATTGAGAGTAAATTACATTTTCTGTTTTATTCGAGTTTAATGTTCTTAGGTTGTTTTGTTGCTAATTTATAGCTCAAAAATACGTTTTTGGTTTATTACTATAGCACATCGATCAATTTACAAAATCATAATTTAATTGGAATTGGAAGTATTGATTGCTTGAACGTTATGATGTAAAATAGAACATGGTCGATATTATTTTGGGATTTTGTAAATAACAAATGATTTTAAATTAGAAAAAATATAAGAAGCTTCAACGACTTTCCAGAAAAATACACTGACAAACTAAAAACTGCAACAAAGGTTACGTTTCTATGCATATAATGACTGTGAAGTACATAATATACTCGATCTAAATAAATATGTTCACATAATGTGTTTTATCCATCGCATCGTTAAATTTACAATACACACGTAATATATACCTCATGCCATACGTAACTTTCGTTATTAAACGTTAGCACAGAATTCCTATTTTTTGTGTTTAATAGAATATGATAACACAAGGAGTATATTTGCGCGATAATAGTCAAGGTGACTATGAGAGAGGCTCTATCCAATGTATGTACACACAACTATAATTAGTTTATATACTACTTTTGTTATAAGAGACATCATATACAAGAGAGCTTGGGCAAAGCCACTTATAGCCAAATTTATAACATATACATATAGCTATTTGTTTTGAGTTATATGTTTACGTTATAAGTTACAAGTTTACGTTATAAGTTAACATTGTAAGTTTATAGCCCAGATCAGTATTGTAACTGATCCAGACCAGTACTGATCAGTTCCAAAACTATCCGAATCAGAACTGATCAGTTTGAAAACTGATTTGTATTAGTAGTTTTGAAACTGATTCGTATTAGTTTTAAAACTGATAATTACTTATCCGGATCAAATTTAAAACTAATTAATACTAATTCATATCCATTTTCATAATGATCAGTACTGATCCGGATGAGTTTTAAATTGATCAGTACTAATCCGGATCAGCTTTAAACTGATCATTACTGATCCGGATCGGGTTTAAACTGATCAGTACTGATACTGATCAGTTTCGAAATCAATCAGTACTTATCAGGATCAGATTCGAAACTGATTAGTACTGATACGGATCAGTTTCAAAACTGATCAGTACTGATTCGCATCAGTTTTAAAACTGATCAGTACTGATTCGGATCAGTTTTAAAACTGACCAGTACTGATCTAGGTCAGTAACAATACTGATCTGGGCTATAAACTTATCACTTGTACCGTAAAGTTGTAACTTCTTACTTATAAACTAAAACTCATAGCTCGCATCGTAAACTTATAACTTATAATGTAAACTTTTAACCTAAACATATAACTTATTACTTATAGCTATATGTATATGTTATAAATTTGGCTATAAGTCGCTTTGTCCAAACTCTTTTCTATTCGACTCGTGGTCTTCCGTTAGTTTTCAATTGAAATTTTACGTAATCTTATATAACGAGTCGACTATAACACAACGATTATTTCCTTGTCACTACAAAAATATTAGTGACCAAGGATCAGAAACATAAAAATAGGTTTTCATACAATATGCGTAATTTTGAAACGAGCGACGCGAGTGCGGCAGTGCACCAAAGTTGAAATGTTCAGTGAGCCAATGAATCCATTCGAAAGTCCAATGAGCCAATCCCCTGTTAACATATCTGCTTACAGCTATGTACAATAGGAATGACCCGCTATTTGGAATTTATTTATTTAACAATTTAAAAGTACATTTTGAAAAAAATAAAGTTCAATTGACAAAATTTAGCTGGGAATAGATCTGCGTCGAATAGCGGATTGGAGATGTCAATTTGACACTGTTTCACAAAGTAGAAATACCATAACCTAGAATATATATGGAATCCTGAAGAATTTATAGGTTATGGTCCTTCTACTTTGCGAAATTTGACAGCTCAAATGACATTGACACAGATCTATTAAGTGAAGAGTTCAAAAACTAGAAATAATACTGTCAAACTGATGTAAATAGAACAAGAAATACGCAAGAAATGGAACTAAAAACTGGAAATAATGGCTATAGAAAGATTACCTTTGGTTTTTTTTTATATAATAAATTATAAAGAAAAACTAGAAAAAATAACGAAAGCTGAAAGTAATAGGATATGAATGTCGTAATGTTAAAACCTTTGGACATACAACGGCCAGCTTCATTATCACAGCTGGACGAAAATAATTGAAATAAAATAGTTAAAAGAAGTAGGAGATTTGGGTGACAAACAGACAGATGACGGGCTAGGAAATGATTGCCTGGTACGGTAGCACGGCATTGTTTTCCATTATGCAACAAACCAAAATTAACCCGCAGAATGAGAAAGAACACGATATTGTTCCTCTCCCAATTAACCAAATTCTTCCGAGGAAAGTCGTTCGGACATTGAACAAAAGAAGATTTTCAAAGCTTTTGAAAGCTTTCATTGTCCGAACGAATTTCCGCGGAAGAATTTGGTTGATTGGGTCTAGTAGCCAAGCCTTGTGCTTGTTTCTAAACGGCAAAGGCCTTAATCTCCTGAGCTCTTCCGGAATCTCGTTGTACAGCCTACTACTAAAAGAAGTAGTGGCGTGGTCTCCTCGCTTAGACTTCGTCCTTGATGGTTTCAAATATGGTTGGTTCCTTATGTGAACACTACGAAAAAACGTGATGGAATTATGCGTGGTGCCTTGAATAGCATTATGCACAAATTAATACACTTGCGTTGAGCTCGAAATGACCCCAAATATTATAGATTCTCGGGTAATGCGTCTTGAAGGGCTCAATAGTTGAGCACCTTTGAGGTAGCCTTCCAGCATGCTTCAGGCAGCGCTTCTGCAAGACCTGAAGCTCGTTCAGATCTGATTTATGGGCAAGCACCAAATAAATATGACAACCGAGAGTGCACTAGACCAAAATAAATCTATTTTAGTACATTAAGTGGTAGAAAACGATTTCCCAGTCACCGCGGCCAATTTGCGACAAAGGGTCGCGATATGCGGTTTCCAAGACAAATGCTCATGAGAGAAGTCGGAGAATCATAGAAATAGAGAAAACGATGATATACCAAATACTGGGTCATTCTTAATGTGCATAGCTGTAGTGCTGCAAATTGCGAATATTTTTCTGAATAAAATGCCTTAAAAGTTTCCTGATCACAGCATCCTTTTTAATAGCATTTTAGAATCATTTTACGCATAGAATATTGTGTCAAACTCTTAGGCAATCCCTTCAACTTCAAGAAGATATTTAAACATTCAGCTGGTAATCTTTTGTAATTTTGAATTTGTCTTAGCCTAATCTTTTGTGCTGAGTTAGACCTCAACAAGCATATGTCAAAGATTGGTCCGTACAGATGGCCCTAGATGCGAATGTAGTACATCTTAAGAAATTCTGTAGGTTCTGTAAGAGGCTCCTGGATATCTTAAATTCCCAATTTTCTCGCCCTAGATACGTATACTGCGATAGGAAAGTGTATGATGATTTCAATGATGGAAAGGGTCTTCAAATCTGTGTGTTATAGAGTATTCAAAGAGATGCAGCAACTAGAATTTTTTTCTTTAGATTTGAAGACTTCGGGAGGAAAACAAGATAAAGCAATTGAAAGTGAACCTGCTCCCATGTATAATATATGAGAGTACGTTCACTTTCAGTTGCTTTATATTGTTTTTCTCCCGAAGTTTTCATTTATCAGTTTGGGTCGGACCACAGATCTAGTGACCTTTTTTTTCGTAACTCATTCATCATGTAAGTCTCGAAAACCTCCCAGTCCCGGTTAGGAACCTATCCAGAGCGGAAGGTCCCATGTTGCGGGTTGGACCACATGACTTCCTAGAATCCTAAGCCTCAATAAGGAGAACTTCTTCAGGCCTTCACAGATAACATGAACGCTCGTCTCCTCCCCGTGGCCGCAGGTGCAGTTGCGATCATTAGAGTCCCATTTTACCCAGATGCTTGCTCAATCCACAGTGCTGAATTATCGCACCCCCAACCCTCTTGACGCGGAAAGTTTTTTCAAAGACAAATGACAGAAGCTGACTGATAATTTCTCAACAATATCTTTCTTGACGATTTCGTGTTGCTCCTAAGGAAAGGAACCAAGTTACTGAGCGAGAGAAAACCTTTCCCTATTTTGTGTAGCTTAACGAAATTTTCTACAAAACATGTCATGTAATTTCCAAATTTACCTCCGCTCTGAATGGCAACGTGACTGCCAGTAGTCATTTCGTTCAACTTACTCATGATGCACTAGGTATTTTAACGTGTAAACTCCTTTGCTTTTACCGAAAAATGATATCTTTCCCAAGTTAGCTTACATGACGACAGACTTGTAACGCCATAAACTTTACGTAATGACTCATTCAATAATGTAATTCAGTAGGCAACTGAATTGAAATCTCGAATATCGTAAACTTGACTCAAACGCTTCATATTATACATGAAATACTACAACATTATTAACGCATAAAACGAAACAACATAAACATAAATGGGGTCACTTTAGAGCATAATCGCTACATATATACTCGCTAATAAGAAACACCGCTGCTGATCGTTAGGCAATTCAGTGGACTTGGTGTACAAATATAGGTCATACATTTTTCAAGTTTCGGTATTATTTTTTCTTGATAAATATTTTCACAATTATTATTATTGTAATGTTTTCTTATTTAGACACCTCGTATTTGATTTTGTTATGATTTTCGTACTTGTTAATGAAATAATGTTTGTAATTAATTCGGTAGTACAAAAAGAAAAATATTTTGAATTTTTCCACCTTGACATAATGAAGTTTAAAACAAAAATCACTCCGAGTTCCGGTAAAGGAAAAAAAAATGTATAAGACCATAACGACTTTGCTTCGAATATATGAGAATGTCTTAATACAAAGTAGCGTGTATAACATTTAACTGCACTGTGTGTGTACGTTTGGTCCGTTTCTTTCTCTTCATTGCATACATCCAATGGTTGGTTTCACTATCAATTTCAGGTAAATGATGATTTTAAAAAGTGAATTAAAGACAATAATTTCGCTTTCAATCAAATAAGAAACTGGTTTTTTGTGTTCACGATGTATTGGATCAGCGGTCATTGTAGTAAAAGTTTTGAGAACGAGGAGAAAAAAACTAATGAATGGATCGGTGTTAATGGTCATTTAAATCGAATTGAATTGATACAGTTTATGGTAATTTCACCTGAATTAGTTGCACTTGTTATTCGTAACATGAGAGGCAGAAAATGTGGATTTTTATTGTATTTTTAGAATATGTGATATGAGAGAGATTTTGCGTAGAGAGGACTTTTATATTATTAGACATTCTTCCTCCGCTATCGAGCAATATAAATGTTTATCTATAATACTCATGGAACATAAAATTCATTAAGAAACTACGAAGAAAACAATTTTTTCCTCGTGCTTTCACACTAATGGGAAAATTTCTAATTCTTATTATCATGACGACATTGATATCACACTGACTGATACATTTCGGCGTAAGGTCTAATGAACCACCCCGTCTACGGTACCCTATCATTAACCATCTTCTAATAAAAAATCTGGTTACTTCTGGATCTTATTTTGGGTCATACATAAAGTACGTACGCTCTCAGTGGGGAAGAAAGTGTACGTTCCATACATTTTTTTCTTTCTCGGTCTATTCTAGTCCGAATACCCAGAACCTCTCCAAGCCTCTGGAAGCCTTTCACATGTACGCGGTCGAGCCAGCACAGACGGCTTTCCACCGATTATATCTTCCATTTGATTCATCATTACGCTTCATCTTTAATTTTCTCGTAAGAATCATCGTATTAGAAATCTCCAAGACATGCACAACTAAACTGCCGTGTTAAGCCTAAACAACGTATCGTCAAAAATAACCGTAAGAATAAATAACGTAAAAATAAGAAGCTTTTAAAGCTTTTGAAGCTTCTCTTCAGCTTCCTTGAAAATTATGATCTTTAAACGCACTCATATGACATTCAGAAACTTTGATAATAAATAACGTAAAATTAAGAAGCATTTAAAGCTTTGAAAGTCCCATGAGTGCGTTTAGAGATCATAATTTTAGGGGATGCTGAAGAGAAGCTTCGAAGGCGTTAACAGCTACTTAATTTTACGTTATTTATTCTTACGAATATTTTTTGACGATACGTTGTTTAGGCTTAAAACTGCAGTAAAGACCTGCAGTCAAACTTTCACTTTCATACATGTTTTATGGACTAAAAACTGTTCTATGAATAGCAATGTTTGTATCCTTGTTGTTGAACATCTAATATTCTCGAAAAATGTATCCTAAATTTTTTAATTCAGCAACTTGTACACAGAGAGTAAAATTTAGAGGGAATTATTTATTTGCAATAGTTAAAAATTAGTTTTTGTTAAGTTGGACATTTTCCTTATACAAAATATTTTTTTATTCCTTGTTCCTTATTATTCCACTTGAACCCGCTGCACAGTGTGACATTTCTCTCAAAATGGAGGCGTTTGTCAAAATCGGGCACTACGCCCGAAAATTTAAAAGAAATTTACTGTAGCGTTGCTTGTAGCTCATAATAGATTCTACATCCTTATCCGCTTTTGCCTTATTTGGTAAATTTGTCGTAGTGCCCGATTTTGACACACGCCGCCGCCATTTTGAAAGAAATGTCACACTGTGCGCTGTAAAGGATCTATGAAAATATACTCTCTTTTTACAAAGTGTTCTATCGTGGCGTAATAAAAATGCCTCAACTTGACAAAAAAATGTGTTTCAACTTGACGTTTACATAGTACCCAAATTTAAATGTCGTTTCGGTTGCAATTTTGTTCATCATCTGGTAGCATAAATACATGTATGAATTAAGACTTTTTTATATCGTGTGATTGCTTGTGTGGCTTGCCTTCGACAAGTGTTCTAAGCTTCACGCTTGTCAGAAAAAAAACTCTCCTATCGTAATTTTTCCTAGTTTTCGTAGTTTAGACATGTACTTTTCATGTGAAACCCACGTGTCGTTCGTGTGACTCCACAAATGTGACTTTCAGTGTGAGCGTTAAAAAATTTTCGCGCAGACGGACAAAAAACGTCAGATTTCCTCACAATATTGAAACCGTAAAGTAGGCTTGTTCGGTACACTTTTGAACAATAACTTTTTTTGCCACCTGTCGTTTTCGATCCAGGACCGAAAAGTCTTTTTTGCCCAGTTGAATTTACTGACTTCAATCAAATATCGTAACTGAATGAAAACATCA
>WJQU01001931.1:0-50000 GCA_029228625.1 Pseudolycoriella hygida | reverse complement strand
GATTTACCGAAAAGTATTACAACATTAGAATTAAAAGCCAATCCGCTGGTTGGAATAAAATCCGGGGCATTACAAAACATGCCACGCCTTAGAAAATTGTAGGTATAAACTAACGCACGGTTTTACCGGATGTCGTTTTTGAGAATACCGTTTCCGTCACAGAGTTTTGTCAGAAGCACGCAGTTTGAAGGATCTTCCATCTCTCGAAGGATGTGTTTCGTTGGAAACTCTGAGAATGGATCGAGCAAGTTTGTCAAATGTTCCAAGTGACCTTTGTTTGAATTCACCAAGATTGAAGAGCTTGTAAGTAGACGACATAACAAATTCATTCCTTCCGGTTAGTTAAGTTAGATAGGTTCAAATCGGTTGTAAATTCTTTGTATCGGCATCCAAAAAAGTTACTTTCGCAAATATTTTTTCTTCTCCAATATTTACGTCAGCTTTAGGGATGCAATAACGGACGTTTTTTCAATACTGGCTTTTGGTATTGAATTTGATTTTTATTGATATTTGGCTACCATTCAAAATTCGGACGAAAAAATTCGGACGCCTCGGATGATACAAAATCCGGATGCCTCAAGATCCGGACAATTTCATTTTATATTTTATTTTACATTGACCATGTCTTTCTTGTGTTTTGTAAGAAAGCACTGCCCTCTCGCTTGAGGCGACCTTTGATACGCCTGCGGTGAGCTAGGTTTCGCCCTGCAGGCGGCCTTACTTGGGTATCTACCTCAAACCCCGTTAGGAGCTCTGCCTCTTCTACCCCGATATTCGATATTGGTTTTGACCTGTATTAATGCCGATGCCGGTATTACATTCCCTAGTCAGCTTTATTTGCAAAGTAAACTTTCACACTTGTAAGTGTTACAATACTTGAACATGATCACCTGTGATAGGACACTTCCGTAAGATATTCTGTAATGTTGTACAGTTATACAACTCCCCAAGTGGAATTGGTTTTTCGTATATTTTGTTTCAGACATGAATTTAGAGACGTCCTATTTTCAACAACTAATAATTCAGTAAGGGACCATTCAAATAGTACGCACGCTAAAAAAGAAGAATTTTAGACCCCCTCGCACCCCTTGTACGCAAAAATGCACGGAAAAAAATTCAAAATGTTTGGAGCGAGCGATTTTCACAGGCCCTCCTTCCCGCCAAAAAAAGGTGCGCACTATTTGAATTGCCCCTATACAAACAGACACCTTCGGACTTCACTTTTGTGCACTAGCCTCTACTTGCGCGTTTAATTTTCTGTATGAATTATTTGCGAAGCCATTTCAAATGTTTCCGCTTCAGTTCAAACGAATGAAAAAATTTTGTTCTATGAGAGAGTAATAAATTTTACGTTTTTCTTGCGGTTTTATAGTCTTACAAAAAAAAAACGCTTAATTGCTTTCATTAAATGAATATCGTGGTGCAGATTACACGACAAAAAATTAAAATGACGTTCTTTATTTACAGGGTACTAAAATCAAACAAACTTCGAAGCATTCCTGAATTGTCTAGTTGTAAGGACTTGCGAATATTGTAAATATAAAACGGAACTACCATCTCTCCCAATGAATGTAAATTAATAATTGTCACCTTGAATTTTAATATTTTCTAGAGACTTATCTGACAACAGAATCGACTCGTTGCATGGTAAACCATTCAAAGGATTGGCACAACTGCATGATTTATTGCTGTCTTATAACGAAATCGCAACCATTCCATATGACGCTTTCTTTGGTGTACCAAGTTTGCAATCGTTGTGAGTGATGTTTTTATGGATTTGTTTGTGCATGTCGTTGATGAGAACATTTTACAGAGATTTAGAGGGAAATACTATCAACTTCATACATGAAGATTCGTTCGCTGCCTTCGTACAATTAGAAGATTTGTAAGCTTCGACTAACATAAATTGTTTACATAGTTTTAACATCGTTTTTCCCATATACAGAAATCTGGGCAATAACGTTTTCCCAAAACTCCCAAAGACTGGTTTGCACAGAATTTTGCATTTAAAAACTTTTAATAATCCGAAGCTCAGAGAATTTCCTACCCCCGAAACATTTCCACGCATCCAGGTTAATTTTTGCGTTAAGTGTAATAGTGTGTGTGTTACCAATGCATATTTTTAGACGCTGGTACTTTCGTACGCCTATCATTGTTGCCCATTTCTTCCACTGATGACAATGCCATCAGCTCCAAAGCACCCATCGCTCAAAGAGTCCGTTTTATTTCCTACAGACGATGATTTTGATCGAACATTATGGAATAACAGCCAGACCGATATATGGCCACAATTACGTAAATAAGAGTATAAAATAATTGAATAGTTAAATGGAAAAGGGACGCGTCTTGTTAGTGAATTATAAGAGAGATAACAATTTTCCCTTTTGGAAATTCAAACTTTGTGAATGCCGTATATTCATCGGATAGATTTTCCTATAGTTTGCATTTACCCAGGATATTAACGATAATCTTCAAATGACTTTGCACATCTTTCATATAAATTATTCACGATTTTAGCGCGATGTCGGCTTATGTCACAATATAAAAATTTCGTACACTCTAACATAATCCGATGTCGCAATTAACGTGATCATTAACACTCGGTCAGCACTAAATTTATTATAAGCCATGGAAAACTTTTTTTCTCTTATAATTCGCCAATTGGTTGCGGTTATTCTCTGCATTAGGCTATTCAGAAAATTTTTGTTTACATTTTCCAATTTCTTTAATACGCCAGATAATCTCAGTAAAAAGTTTGGAAGCCAAATTAATGATCTGTGGGATTCATTCGGACAAGATTTTACGTATCCGGTAAATAAAAAAAGTTTTAATTCATCCAGCGATTGACGGTGGAAATGTTTTAGGGAAACCTTCCCGCGTATGTGGAGGAATATTTCGAAGAAGAAACAACACCAACACGTCCATTCAGTTCGGAACTCACTCCCGGTTCCGTTCAATGTTTACCGATGCCAGGACCATTTCTACCTTGCCAAGATTTGTTTGATTGGTGGACATTACGATGTGGCGTTTGGGTGGTATTTCTACTGGCAATGCTCGGCAACGGTACGGTTGTGTTCGTTTTGATTTTCTCTAGATCGAAAATGGATGTTCCAAGATTTTTGGTGTGTAATTTGGCTGCTGCAGATTTTTTTATGGGTGTCTATTTGGGTATGTTGGCTGTTGTCGACGCAAGTACGTTGGGAGAATTTCGAATGTATGCGATCCCATGGCAAATGAGCTTCGGTTGTCAATTGTCGGGTTTTTTGGCGGTGCTGTCGTCTGAATTGTCGGTTTACACGTTAGCTGTTATAACACTAGAACGCAACTATGCCATCACTCATGCAATGCATTTGAATAAAAGATTGTCTCTACGACATGCCGGTTACATTATGATTATTGGCTGGATATTTTCTTTGACAATGGCTCTGTTGCCGCTGGTTGGTATTTCTGATTATCGCAAGTTTGCTGTGTGCCTTCCATTTGAGACCACAAACGGAACGGCTAGTTTGGTGTACGTTGTATTTTTAATGTTCATCAATGGAGTGGCGTTTTTGATTCTCATGGGATGTTACTTGAAAATGTATTGTGCGGTAAGTGTTAATTTTTGGACAGCAAACGCTACCTATAAATCCGGAAATAATATTAACCAAATGTTATTTCAAGATCCGGGGATCCCAAGCGTGGAATTCAAATGACTCTAGGATTGCTAAACGTATGGCCTTACTAGTATTTACAGATTTTATTTGTTGGTCACCCATCGCCTTTTTGTCGGTAAGTAAAATTCTGTCATAGAAACGCTGAGGACTATTTTACAGAAAATAATCCTGCGCTTGTTCACAAACTGTGAACTAGAGGTGTCTAGGTCGACCTTTTTTCCAAATGAGCCCCGAACCGAACCCGAATCAAAATAAAAATTCAAACCGAAACCGTGACCCGAATCCGAACTTTTTTGAAATGTTTTTTAAACTCAATTTTGAGAAAATAATTGAGTGAATTTCTTTTTTCGGTTCGGGTCGGGCTTTGTTAGTTAAAGTTTTCAAGCTCGACCCGACCCGAAAAAAACGAAATTGAAAACCCAAACCGACAAATTGATTCGGGTACGGGTCGCGTTTTTTGTCGAGTTTCGGACGGCCCGCTCACCTCCTCTGTGAACTTTCCTATGAAAGTTTTTTTTTATATCTCTTGGAAGAGGAACTTGTCAACACCGGCTGAAATTGGGATACCGACAAGTATAATGTATCTATTAAAACACACGGAGTGGAAAACGAAGGGAAAAATCCTTACGTTTAACTAAAGAGGGCGTTAAATATTTTCTTTGAAATAGTCCCTGCGTATTTAGTGGTAATGGTAGAATTTTCGATCAAAATAAAACGATTCATTTTAGCTTACTGCCGTTTTTGGTCTCCACTTAATATCTCTCGAGCAAGCGAAAGTGTTTACAGTGTTTGTACTGCCATTGAACTCTTGTTGTAATCCATTTTTATATGCAATTATGACCAAACAATTTAAGAAGGACTGTGTGTTAATATGTAAGGCTATTGAAGAATCACGAGTTACTCGTGGCATTGGTAGATGTAGACACAGTTCGAATTTTAGTAATCGACAAACTCCAGCAAATACAAATTCTTTACCTGAGCGTTCATCTAAAGAATTACCTCCACTGATGCCAAGTCACACATGTGAATGTACGAAGTTTATTGAGGAAGACATACCAAAAAGTCGAAAAAACGAATCCCGAGGCATATTCACGCGTGCATGGAGAAGATTATTCCGAAAAAATGTCAAACGTTCCGAAAATCGTCGTGACATACGATCTGATCAATATGCTTATCAAATAGCGGAAATTCAACAAAAACAGTACAAACGAGCTGGATCCGTGTCAAGTGAAAATTTCAGCTCGTCACGATCAGACTCATGGCGACATGGCCCACCACATCATTGTATTCCTTTACGGATATTAGATCCGCGCCGTAGACACTCATCTTGGCTAATCACTCGTAAAACATCGCAAGACTCCAATCTATCGAGTTCCAGAAATGATTCTTCTGCTTCGGCAACAACGGCTTCAACATCAACATTTCGAATGTCTAGATCTAGTGCTGGTAGCACTACACCACTGCCACCAATTATAGGTACGTAACGAGATTCAACTACGGTATCTTGAGAGGACTTGGAACCAAACAAAATGTCACAGACTTCCCAAATATCAAAAACTTCTTTGTCACCCTGTTTATGCGGTTCACTGCAACGACTGAGAGAATAGAACCTCTACCACCTACAACTATTCATTGTGTTATAACAATGACAATAAGCTACAACGCTGTTTTTGCGTTGGACAGTACCAATAAAAGTTTAAGTTCATGAGTCCGTTCCGAATCCTCTCGGGATTGTAAATATTTTGTGTGAAGGTCAATTCAACGCAGGAAACGTGTCACTTCATCATTCAAGCAAACGTTAAACCTTTCCTCGTTCATAATTTCGTACTACATTTTATGTATGAAGGACGAAAGGTTTAACTGAAGTCGTGAAGCGTATGTTTCTGCATTTAACCGAACTTTGGACGCTACTTTAAAATGCCACGATTTCAACAAATCGATTTAACGTATAGCCTTACAGTTAAGATATGGTCGTACCGTTGGTCATCGATTCTTTTTTCTCTTTTTTATTTATGAACACATAAGGTAATAGCAAACAATGCGGAACGAAGCCACGCCTGGTGCGTCAACAGGCCGTACAAGAAGAAAGTGCCGAGTTATCCTGCTCTCCACCAAGATTGGGAGTACGATTTCTACCAACGATTCCATCCGCTGCTGATAGTAGTGTGGTCATTGACGAGGAATCAAATAACGAAATTCCAACGGGCGGACCAGGGACACCATTTTATACAGTTTTGCAGAGTGGTAACACGTTAACCACGTTATCTAGTCCAAAAAACAAAAATAAACCTCCATAGATTCTAAGTTGTGACTTCTGTGAGTGAAACATTTTAGTATTACCAGTGTGAAGTTTATTAAAAGAAATTCAAACAAATGATAAAGTTCAATTTACTGGCGCTCCTGGGCAATAGTAACGCCCCTGCCTGATGCCTTTAAAAACTAGAACTTTATTCCTATTTTCGAAAAGATTCTAACAGCGAACCCCATACTTTTACTATAAAGTCTTATTGGGTCTTGTGTCCTAAAAACTTTTATCGGCCTTTCAATTACAACTATCGTTGCGCTTTATTTTGACAACAAAATCTTCTTAGCCCCTCTCTTGAATCCCAGGAGGCAGTGTGGTGTCAAATTCATATTTATGAAAACGTTGTTTTACAGATACAGGAACGAAAAAGTGAAAACCGATAAGTTTCTGATTTGTATGATAAATTCGTATGATAAATCAGAAACTTGTCGGTTTTCATTTTTCTGAGACTGTAATTGGTCCCAATCAGAATTTTAGCAGAAGCCCCTCTTCTTAGAAAAAAAATTCTTTGAGAAAGAGGCAGGCTGGTGTCAAGCTCATGACTACGCAATCGTTGTTTTGCTGGAGGTGACCCTTTGGTCGATTCCAGAAGGCAGCATGGTGCCAAAAAAGTTCTTCCGACAATGTTGGATTGGGAAAAAATACAATAATGTGCAGATGTGCATCGCTTCCCACTCGGCACCCAGGCTGCGTGTGCCTACTTGATAAGTATGAGAAGCCTTATGTGTATGTTTCTACACATAGAGTAATGCGAAAGTGACATAACTTTCGATTTATGAATGAAATTCGGTGTTGCCGCATTAGAAAATGTAAATCTACAGCCTGCTGCTGCACTCAAAACATATTTTTGGCACCAGGCTGGATCCTTTATGGTAACTTAAACTTCTCAAGTAGGCAGCCTGGTGAGGCTTTGGAATAGAATGCAGGGCAATGTACTCGTTCCCCGCTCCAACGTTGTCATAGAAACGTTTTTGCCACCAGGCTACTCAGTAGAGTGGTTTTTTTTGTATGCAAAACTTTTTTTGTCGTTTTTGCGGTCCGGAAAAGTCATAGAAGTTTGTATGGGGAAATTTTCTTCTACATACTTCTCCACACAAAATTGGGTTTTCCCATGCAAACTTTGATTATTTTTACGAACTGGAAGAACGCGTCCAAAAATTCTCAAAAAATAGCTTAGGCTTTTCTCGCTCATACAATATTTTTTGATAAATAAAACTTTTTGGCAACTTGCAAAAAAAAACCCCTACTGCTTAGCTTGAAATGCAGATATCTTTTTGTTTCTATTTTTCTCCATGAAATATTCTACACGGCGATGACATAAGGAATTCATGCACAAAATTAGTTACCCGCCGTGTAGATAATCGGAAGTTGTTTCACTAAAAGTTGTGATTTCATGATGAAAAAGTGGAAAAAAATGCAAAAAAAATCGACCTCCGTGAAACTTTTGACCTTCGACCCTCTACATTTTTATGTCTATCAACACGCAATCTGTTAATTTGTTGTCGTAGGACCCTAAAGAGTTGATTACAGCAATTGGTGGAATAATTTAGTCATATGGTGGGTCACGCGAAGTGATAGAGTAGCGAATATGTGAAAAACTCCGAAATTAGTAGAAATTCTCGTTGAGCTGTCATGAATGACTATAAAGTGCATCCAATTTTGAACCAAATGTTATATATACGACCTAAGGAATCGCCTCAGGGGGGCCTGGTCGTCAAAAAAGAAAAAGTGGAAAATTGACCCACTCTAGCGTTTATGATTGACATGGCAATCTCTTTACTACATGAACTTCTTATTTCATCGTCGTGTAGAACATTTTCATGGAGTAAAATTACAACAAACAGACGCCTCTTTCAACCAGCATATCCTTACGTTTTATTGGCCACAAACAGAATTTTAACACCATCCTGCCTTATTATAGCTCCCACACAAATTCAATATTTTTTGTGCCAGAACTCAGGGAGACAGGTTGCTTCAAGGTTGATAACAATTGAGGCGCTTTCTTCCATTAATGCGATTAATTCATTTGGCTTTAGCAGAATTTTGACACCAACGTTTTTATTTTTGAATGGCCCAAAGTATCAATCATCTGAGGCACAACGCAAATTCTGTTCTCCATCTGAACTTAATGGGCAACAGAAATGGGCCAGTGAAGTGAACTTTTGTATTAAAAAATATTTATGAAATTAACAAATGTATAAAAGAACCGTTATCTTATACGCTAGTTATTTATTTACAGAAAAGGAAAAATGCTAACCGTCGTGATCCTGTTTTTGGAATTTGTTCAACATAAAATTCACTGCCATTTTTTATTGATCCGATAAATGTACCTAAATGAAGATTTTCGATTAAACTTACCCACACAAATCAAGTGCACATTGCAACAACTATAGGAGAACACATTTACAACAAAATAGGAAGCAAAATATAAAACATTTTCTTGTCTGTTACAAACATTTATCGTAAATCTTTTCTTTCTACCGTTGTATACAATACCAACGATTCCATCTGATGTAAGTCCGTAAATTGCAATGGAGTTTAGTCGAGAACAATTCTATAATTTTATACCATTTAAAAAGCAGGTTTTCACAATATATATCTAGAATGTAAGTGAATGTGATAATTTATTTTAGTATTTAACCGTGATAAATTAAAAATAAAAATTATATTTAAAAAAGTAAAAACAAAGAGATTATGTAAAGAAAAACTGAAATGTAACAACCAACTAACTTTAAAAAAAGTGTTAACCTTGAAAACAACAAAATGAACAAAATATGGATACAATAAATAAAACTATTAAATTATTATTACAATGGGCGTTTTGCTTTTAACATGTTTAAAGCCGTCATCGGAGAATATTTCAATTAAGTTCCATTCCGGTTTCCCTGGCAAATATTCTCTGTAATTATATTGAACAGGGACTAATTTTGATCTGGCTGTTCGTTTTTACAATGATTTTTTATTACAGAATAATATGATTTGCATACTTGATCAAGTTCCAATTAAGTTTTTTACAAGACTACTCATTTTCCTCATTAACATTCTCCAACCCTTCCGATGAAATAATAATTTTCGCAATTTTTGAAATCGGTCGCTTGTATACTCGTGGACGCTAAATCCAAAGCCGGTAATTATTCGCTTATGAAATTTGGCCACTCCAATACGTTCTCGCCGTTGAAGACTGGTAAATCCTTCAAATCTCGAGTTTGCAATGCTTTGAAGGCAGCGATAAGGACGTCGTTTTGAGTGGAATTTTCTGTACAATTTTGACGAGTACTTTCGAATACCGGCTCACAACGGAAGTCGTTTACTTCCCGTGCGGATTCAATTGCGTTCGAGAGACGAGGAATTTTCTTGACCCATTCGTCTGTATTTTTTCTGCGTTAAATTGGGTCCATTTCATCTATGTCGTCTTCGTCTTCGCAATTGTTCGATATTTCGTCTTCCTTCATTTTTAGTTCTCGTTCAAATTTTTTTTTCTCGTAACAAGAACTTTTTCTTCTTTTCTAACTCCATCATTTCAATTTGATGAATTTCAGCATCTCGTTCCATCGTTTTCTTTAATAATTCAATTTCTCGAACGCTTTTTCGACAGCTTTTCGTATTCACTTTCGGTTTCACCGATTTTGCACAATTCGGCGACTGTACAACATTTTCGTCTGCACGTATGAGTCATCTGATTGGATTTGCTTGACGACATTCTGGATTTCATCACAAATCTCAAATCCGAATCGTTGTGGTGGCACACCTTTATTCTTGCGTTCGCTCTTTCTTTTGTCTTCCATGGAGTTCATTTTGTACTCGAAGGACCATGTAATTGTATTGAACAGGGACTAATTTTGATCTACGTTTGATAATCTGGCTGTTCGTTTTTACAATGATTTTTAATTACAGAATAATATGATTTGCATACTTGATCAAGTTCAAATTAAGTTTTTTACAAGACTACTTGCATTGGAAGCGCTAAAAGTGCATTTGGATTTAATTTAGTGCACATTTTTTGGAAATTTTGTGCACAAAATTTTTGAAAATGCGCAAACTTTTCTGTGTGCACGGTGTGCACTTTTTATGAAACGAACGTATGTCCTTAGAGATCCGTGAATTCACATCTATGCCGGTTGTTACTTCCTGAAGCATCCATTACCCGACAAGAACTGCGTCAGATAGAAATTAAGCTCGCCGTGTTTACTATGCATCGATTCGGTTACGTTCGGAATGAGCCTACGGGTCAATCTATGCGTCAATCTTAGCACTGCGTTGTACATCGCATTGAACAGCGTTCGTCCCAAAACGGATCCCTGTGGTATCTAGTCCCCTTTTTCCTTCCGTGGTATCGTACGTTAGCACTCGTCGTTCGAAGTAACTTTTCAGGATCCTGCATAGCTAGTCGGGGACTCTAAGTAGTGCGTCGCGTTAGCTATCTCCCTCCAGCTTGCGTTATTAAAAGTGTTTTTAGACCCGTACGAAGAAACATCCCAATTTCAACAAATTCGACGCTGGAGTAGGGGGGAGCATCGATCAGAGTCCTTGGATGATGAATCAGCAATAACAAAAATGTCCGTCCGTTCGTCTGTCTGTCAGCACGATAACTCGAGTACGAGTAAAACTTGATCGATTTTCAAAATATTTTTTTTCCTGAAAGATAATCAACAAATTTGTTACAAGATTGAATTTGGGCTGAATCGGTCAAAACCTTTCGAAGCTACGGTGGAAAAGGTGGTCAAAAACGTGGTTTTTTGAAGGTTGGTGCGAAATTAGAACGGAAATCGCTCTTCAAGGTTAAAATTAAATTAGTGAAAAGAAAGTGGTTCGGGCTGAGAAAACAGGCGCGAACTCTACTAAGGTTTTTAGCGCCGTTGCTTCGTACGCGTTTTTTAATTTTGCCCTTTCGTCAATTTCCAGTCCAACTTAATGTGGACGTAAGCGCATAATACTTAAGAGTTAAGGCAATATTTACTTAGATACGTTCCAGTCTTTTTGTAACATCTATTCTGTTTGCCACATTTATTCTGGTGCGTACGAGTCCCTTACATATACGTATGTTTAACGTCTATCGTCACTATAGCGCAGAAGCGGTTCCCTCGTCTTTTTTTATTTCACGCCTTGTCGACAACGTCTACAACTTTATTTATAGCATTAATCGCCGACCTTACTTACCTGGCGGTTTTCTTGGTTTCGGTAATAGGACCAACTTCTATTTCTTTCAGCTGTTAAGAAAATGTCCGTTATCGAGGCGCCTATGTATTGTTAATCTGAACATATTCGGCTTCATACATGCTGCCGTCTTCAGGGCTACATTTAGGATCCCTGGAGACTTTTTATTCTCTAACTTTTTGGCAACTATCTAGAACTCCTTTGTACTCATCGATTGTTTATGTCCGTCTTTAGTTCCATGGTTATGAGGAGTTTGCGGCCATGCAACCTGCTCATGTTGTGAGAATAGCGTTCTTTTGGCATTGATGAACCACTAAACTTCGTCACCGCTATATTCTACAAGTTGCCCCACGGGTTCGCGTCAGCCTCCTGGCACAGTTTCTTCCAGCAACCTTTCTCGCCAGCCTTGATTGCTAATATTGCCGCACGATGTTCGCCATGCCTCATCGCCCTGACGCTCTCGCTACTGGTCCTCCGCATCCCCCTTCTTGTCCTGAGACAGTCCGCGCGCAGGAGTCTCATTGATGTCGTTCCACTAAAATGGCGGTTTTCGTCCATTCTTTGGATCCATCCTTCTTACCCTTTTCTCTTCGTGGTCGTCTTTTGGTTGGAGGTATTCCTTAAAAACTTCTTGGTCAAAATTTCTCGTCTTATATCTTCGCTCTCATACACGAGTCATATTTCTTGCCGTGTCCTTGCTTTTTTCACTGTGTACCTTAATGCCTAGTGATCGGTGTGTGTGTACCGAGGGGTGACGCACTTCTGCGGTTTATGGAATAAATGGAATAAATGAAGTGCGTCACCCCTCGGTGTGTACCCTTTATCCACTCTCCAATTCAGATTTCCTACTCGTACTGGTCTGCAGAATGTTACGTCAATTATCGACTCTCGTTCGTTCTTGCCAGAAGGTAGTTGTGTCTCTCACGTTTCCCTGGACCACATTGAGCCTACCCAGGGCTTCTTGTAGCCTCTTTCGTTTGTAAGTCCACTACCCCAATCAACTACCCGTGCCTTAAAGCCGCCTCCAATGTTAACTGGGCCTAGTTCCGTTAGCTCTCCTGTCTAACATTCGTTCGAAATCGTCCATCTTCGAGGTGCATACCAATTGGCTAAATACACTCCGTCAATTTCGCTATCACGAATCCTTCGTGAGCGTGTGATACAACTTCTTGATGGGATACTTATTTTTATTAATTTGGTACGGTTCTGCAATAATTGCTACGTCGTCGCACTTTTCTTCCACTTTGGATTGCCAAAGAAGTTGTTGTGCCGACTCATAATGATTAAGATTTATTTGGATTACCTCCATGTTTGTCCCGTCCTAGATTTAAGCGCCTGCTTATAGACTGGGACTGCTTATAGACTGAGGTTGTTTAGGTAAGAAAGAAAATCAGCATATGTGATTGCCCTTTTTGAGTTGTTTTCAACTTTCTAAATAAATTTTTGGTCAAAATCCAAGTAATGCAAAGTTTAATTCAATAACCAACAAAAATTGGACTCCAACCATCGTTCCATCCGACAGTAAAGCTTATGAGTTCATAGCGATAGTGAGGCAGGCGCCCTGGCTACTACTATGGGATGATGATATCGAGGTTTTTCACCTTGAACAAGAAAAGTAGAAACTCGAATTAATTTTTATTAATTTTTTAATGTTTTCGTTTGCAAAAGGTACAAGGTTGTTGTTAAATATTGTAAACGTAAGTTTTTTATACTCAGTATCGGTTTTGATAACACACGGTAATGCATATACGGAAACCAATATTTCTTTTCCTTAATTCTTTCCTTATCAAGTAAATAGAGCTAACTTTTACAAAATTATGTGTACTTCAAATATAATTCTTAAAATCTGCTCTGCTGTTTTTAGTTTCTTTCAATTTTTCTACTAAATTTATTCAATGCTAGTTTTGAAGCTACTCTAATTCTTTACTAATTCTTTACTATTTTTACAATTAATTAAAAACTAAACGAAAAATAAAAAATACTAAAATCACAAAATAAATAGACCGTCCTCGTCCATAAAGAATACAGACAGCAGGTGTGCACAATGCAAGCGAATCTCGAGTGTTAAGTTTGGAATTAGGATGCTAATGCAAAAATAAAAGAAAAATCTACAATTTTCTCATTTTTATTTTGATCTTTCGGAGGAAAAAAAAATTAAAACTTTCATTTTACAAAGGAAAAAAAATCATTTGTACAAGTCGCATAAAATGGAGAATTGTCGGCTTTATTAAAATTCTTTCATCTCGGTGTTCTTTTCTTGTCTAAAATAAACGGTAAGGTAATTGCTACTTCTTTTTTGTGTGACATTCATCTGTGTCGGATATCTCCATTTGTGATATACTCTTCGTGCCATTCGGGTCGCCTTCATCAAATTCGGTTGGTTTATTTGGTGTGTCGTCGTCATTCATTTTATCACATTTATCTTTTGCATCAGCTACTATTTTTGACATTTTTTTACATTTTTTACACACAAAATCTTCATCAGCTTTTATTTGATTTTTCACCAAGCCAACGCAAGACATGTGATACCATTTGTTGCAGCCACCATCGCATTGAACCCAGTCAACTTCACGACCTGTAAAACATGTACAAATCCAAATGAAAAATGAGAACAGAAATACTCACAGCCAATCAAATAAAAAGGGTGGAATTGGTGTAAAATGAGCGAAAAATGAGTAATAGATTTTCAATCAACAAAATATAGTCGTCCTTCTAAGAAGGTAAAGGTGACCAGAAACGCTTTTGTCAGATACAGTCATGGCAAAATGAATATGAGTTTTGTAATTATGCGCAGGTTTTTAACACAGGAAAAACCTTTGCAGAAGTACAAAACTCATATTCATTTTGCCATGACCGTATCAGAATAACGTAAGAAAAAGAATCGTTCGGGTGCAAGTTTAAAAGACAATTGATTACTAGAAACATAATATTATTGCTACAAACGTAATCTTTGGGTCACCATTTCTCTGGTGATCATTGCTTTGGTGCAATCGTATTCGCCATGAAATTTTATTTGCTGTGGAGTTGTAAATCCTTGAAAGATCCTGACTCTCTGACCTTAAGTTAAGAAAGAGTTGTCCGTTAACATTCCGTTTTGCATCCATATGAGAGAAATTTCTCATGGAAATGAAGGAACAACTGAAAACGATTCAGCTTCGCCTCCGTTTACATGATAAATCTCTCATACGGAGCGCTCTCTTTTCTAAACGGATGACGTGTTTTTTAGTGCAAGCCATTACAGCCCGTGGAGAATAGATCGATTAACTTGAAAGAATTCAAAAATGTTCGAATGAAGTGAGCAGTTTTCGAATATACGGCACCATTGTTTTTCTATAGGTCAGTTCAAAACTTTTGTGTTTTGCCACTACAAATAGCGGATTGTTAGAGTCATGACTACCCTCAATGTGTAGCACAACGAGTATGGCCTAGGTGCTTCATTGAATCTACAGTTACCTACAGTCGCTGAGAAAGTCCACACTTAGCTACGGATTCCTTTCGGATAGCTTTTAAGCTGAAAATAGAAAAATATGAATTGTTGCTGTACTGGCCTCAATATAGAAACCGAAACCAACGAACCAACTAGCTCATCCCTTCCAGCTTAGAATAGATTTTCGAATCCACACTTGCAAGCTAGACATGGAAAAATTAGAAGTTTAATCGCGACCCCAATTCTCACCATGCCTTGAGATTGGATAACTTCGAAGTCGGATTTCATAGAATGCATTGAGGCGATTCTCGCAAGTAAGCTAGATTAGTTAGATGGCTAGCCAGTAAGATCAACCCTGTAAGATTTACAGATGGCTCGAAAACCATAGAAGAGAGAAGGGATAGAGTTTAAGCTCCAGAAACGGACACTTTTACCAGGTTTAATCTGGGAAGCTAACAGTCATCTTCCATGAAGAAATATTCGCAGTGCTGGTGATGCCACCACAGACAATAGGGACCACATTTATGGGCATCACCTCATCCACTAGATAACAACAAACAACTTTGTTCTTCACAGCGACACAATCTCCTTGATCCTTTACGAAAAAAATCAAATTTTCATTGAAAAAGCGATGGTGGCGCCATCATAGCCAAATTCAGCCAATTTTTTGATCACCCTGACATCAATAAGACAACGAGAAACAGTTTTGCTGAATTAATAATTAATTTAAAACGAATTTGTTTAATAAAAACATCGAATATTTTGCATATAAATTTTGGTCTCGTTGACACTCGTTGACACGTTGACGTTCACTGTGCAAGGAAATTTTCGACATTCCAGGAAAATTTTTCTTTGAGGTGGAAAGTTATAACATACTTCTTAGGAAGTGTTCAGCATAGTCCAAAGATGTTTTTAAGTCACTAACATCAAAAATTTAGAGATACCTATTTTTGGAATGGCGGTTTAAAGTCAAAACAAATTTTCGCAGAGGTCAAATTTTACATGAAATTTTGACTTTGAAAATTCATACCTCGGGTAAAAAACAACCAAAATTTTATTTTGATACATCGTTGAAAACATTGGGATGTGTGGAATAAGGGAAGAATACATTTTTGTGAAAAAAGTGAAAAAATTAAAATTTCGTTGAACAACGAAAAAAACGTTACACGTGACCTCACTTTTTTCGGATTTTTCCCATTTTCTCGAGTCACTCGCAGAATATCCAGGGGGACTTTTTGGACGTCATTCAGGTACCTAAGGCCTACCGAATCCCGCTTAGTTTGCTTTTGTCCTAATTTTTGCAAGCTCTTCCATATAAATTTTTTTAATTTCCCTACCCTAATTTATGAAAAAGCAAAAACTGTCGTGTAGTGTAGTAGCTTGAGTTGGGTCTAAACTATGTACCCTACAGTCCGAATCAGTTGAAACAATTTTTACTATTTTTTTTACTTTATTTCTGATGGAAGTTTATATCTTTCATTCAAAGCCTTAAAGAGAGATTTCCGGTCCCTTCCGACCTTCAAAAAACTCCCGATTTATATAGAAAAAACTCGTTAGACGCTACTAGAGACTCAGTTTCAGAGCCCTGGCTTAGTTCAAAATCAAAAAAGTTTCTTCCAAAATTGTCTGGCGTGCCCAGAATTTTTAAACAAAAAAAATTATGAAAATCGGAAAAGATTTACTCGATTTATCGTGTTGACAGACGGATGGACAATTTTTTTTTTTTTTGCATTTGACTCTTATTTAGACTTCGAAACGAAAAATAACCAACTCCCGTGTCGAAATTCGACTGGTTAAAAACATCGTAGTAAACGCAATAGACTGCTTTTCGAAAAACTTCGTCTAAAAATTACTCCCAGTTCATTTTACATTTTCATGTTTAATTGAAGATATCAATATATGGGTATGGAAGCCAGTCTGATTGCTTGAGATTTAGAATTTGATTGGTGGCTGCTAGAAATAAGACTTACCGCCTGGTCGAACACAGTTGACTGCACTACATTCTTCATCCTCATCTGATGTTGAAGCGGTCGTCTGATTTTCCTGAACATTTTTTCTGCCTCGTTTTTTCTTTTTAATACTTTCAACAGCTGGTAAATTTTTTGGTTTTATTTTACGACCACGTTTCAACTTCTGTGTACTGTTTGTCACTGCCGCTGGAGCTCCACCGACATTCGAAGTCGCTGTAGTCAAGCCTTGATCTGAATGACGACTCATTTTCATTTGTTTTTTCGGTATAGCTTTATGATCGTCGGAATAACGTTTCCGAATGTTACTGACTAGATGATCGGCTAACTGCGGCTGAGAAAAAGATTAACGTTATTTCATTAGAGATGAACGGGAATCCTGTTGCCCTACCATTATTTTGTATCTTAGATTTATTTGTGTGAGATCGGAAGTGCTCGGCTTAGCTGCATTTAGTATACGCCAGATATGTTGCGTTTCGTCTAGTGAAACTTCGAGTAGATCGCCTTCCATCATAAGGTCGTCCAAACTATCCTTTGTAGATTTGCTTAGCGTAATTAAAGGTCCATCCGTCTTCGAGAGGGTTGGCAGCGATGGTGGTACGGAATATGCGTGCTCTACATTTCTTTTTTATTCAAAACGAAAACAAGAGATTAACTTCAATTTCTATTGAACTACAAATTAATATTTGATTTACTTGGGTAACGTTGACAACATTGCATCGTTAATTCCTTCTGCATCCGTACTGCTTTCGGACGATTCGGAGTTGCGATGTTTTTGTGTTGCTTTCGGTATGTTTTGAGTGTCTTTCACTACTCCAGCTGTGGATTTTTGTGATATTTCAGACAATGTCTCTAGCGCGGCTGCAACTTCGTCAGTAGCCAAAGCATGTCGTGCCCTATCCTGCCAATTCATAGCGCGCTCCGTTAGGCATTGCAACGCTTCTCCTTCAGGCAGCCGAATCGGCAAACGTTGCAGCGACACTAGTAGCGACAATATGGTCTCCAGTCGAGGTCGTCTGGAACGCATACACGATGGACATAAATATTTTGAAACACGATCTCTTTCCCGTCCCGTCATTGTTGGTATGGAAATGATATTTGTTGGTGATACAGAGGTGGCCGGTTTTTGTCGTATCGTGTTCCGTGGCATCGGAACGCATGCATCGTGGAACCAATCTCGGCACAGCTCACAATGGTACATGTTGCCGTAGAAACGTCGCTTGCACACACAATACTTATCTTGTTCGGGATTCTTTAATGTGTTCGTTAGTCTTAACTCTTTCATTTCACGCATCTCTTTCTCTTCAGCATTTTTAAAGGCTATTACAATTTGAACGGGCCCCATTTCCTCGGTGAATTGCTGGCTCAATTGTTCATCGGTGAGTTTTGAACTTCGTAGGTGATTTGGTGACATAACCGGATCGGTCCGCGGCGAAAGTGCTTCCATCAAAGCAAACGATGTTGTCTTCTTTAGAAATGTTCGTCCCGTTCGTTGTTTCCATAATCGGGCACTGATCAGATGTTCCTCCATGCGTTTCAATTCTTCCAACTGGAATGGAATATTTTTCCCACGATTTACAACGTTCTCCAGCGTATGGAAATAAGGATAGTTTTCGTTAGTTTGCAGAATTTCCACCGTGACCAACCATTCTTTGGCTTTTTTCAAAGCGTCCTTTAGCACAGGCTGCGACGGCAAATTTCCTAAATAGAAAACGGTTTAAGAAAATTGTTTTCACACTAGGCCCGGTCGGGACAAGGTAACGAGCTTGAAATATGAGGAAAACTTTTAAAGCGAAAGATACCATGAAGAAGTAACTTACCTTCAATAGACTCTGCTTGTTCCAGTAGCTTTTCGATTTCCGGAATTTCGTGTTGTGTACCACTTTCGAAACATTGCTTAGCCTTTTCTTCCCAATTTTCTACGGCAAGGGCCATAGTTTGCAATTCAGCTAATTCTTTTTCAACGGTTGCATTCGGTAAAATGTTCAATCCTTGAGCCAATAATTTTTTTATTGTGTCAAGTCCAATCTTGGAATCCGAGTCCCTTAGTTCCCGTACCTCGTTATACCAATGCACCTGCTCCAGTAAATATTTTAGCGCCTTCAACTGTGGCAGTTCAATGCATAGCGACACACCGTCGTCAATCAATTTCTCGACAGCATTCTCATCCACGCTGCTCAACGGCTCTTTCAACAGTTTTGTCGCCGTGTCAACGAACTCTTTACCCATTTGTTGAAGCTCACGTACAGAATTTCCTTCATGAATTATGCAACACAAATTATCAATCTCTTGGACGAATAAATCCAGTTCTTCGATTGTCAACTTATATTTAGCAAAATCACATGAATTTCTCGTTCTTGTGCGCATTTTATTGATATCCAATTGCTGAATAACTGTAACACATTTTTCCGCTTCTAGTACAGCCGAATTGAGACGTTCCAGCAGCACAGATCCCGGGAATTTCTTTTCTTCTGCTTCCTGTGCCAATTCTTGCAATTCCTCCAAGCTAATAGTCGTCGGAGTATTGGGATCGATAACATCCCGAACCTTTGACAGCCAATTCTCAAACGATTCAGCTTTCACCTTCAACTTTCGTAGCATCAAAGGCAATTCGTCCAAAGTGTAGCGATATTTCAGCGTATGCTTATCGGGAGCGCATTTACATAATTCAGAGTAATGTCGAAGACACACAAGTGTTTTGTTGCATGGACAAGTAACAGCTGACAGGAAGCACGTGGTTTTGCATACTTCACACTGACGCTCATCGTCCGGTATCAATTCAAAAGCCTCACGCTCAGCTTTCGTCACTCCCTGTAAAAGAAAGGCGACCGGTTTGCATTATCCTGCAACAATTAGCACATCAAAATCAATTACCCATTCTAGTAGCGATTTTCGCAATTTTTTCTCACAATCCACCATTTCGGCCATATCCAAGTAGCATGCGGTTGCTATACCGAGATTCAGTTTGTCGGGATCGAGCGCCATTTTACAAACAAGCTCATCATGAGAAAAAACACAGAAACGACGCAATGTCGAGTATTGGTTGATGCATTCACGTCCCACTTTCATCTGGAAAATATTTTCGTATTTTCGAAAACAGAAGAAAAAAAACTTTCAATTCGACTCACCCAATCAGCAGGCGCAAAATTGACAGCCTCGGCAAAATTGTAGCCTTGGTTAAAGCCAGCATGGTATGCTCTAGGAAATGTGATGATAAATTCGCCAGCATGTTGGTCCGTCCGATAAACCGGTACACCGGCATTCATCAGGATATTCGGATTCATAATCGTAACCAACTGATGCAACAAATCGGGTTGCGATTGAAAGAGCTCTGGAGCGGCACGTTTCATTGTATTCTCAAATGCTTCGGCTTTGCTGCCAGGGACGCCGTACCACGTTTTTGGTTCACCCCAGTGTAAATAATTGATCGAATAGCTCCAATGGTCTTCGTTGTGCCAGCAGAATGTGGCGAAGCACATACCGACATACATCCATGGTACTTTCATGCCGGATATGTCAGCATTAATGTGGCCCAAAATTGATTCTTCCAGCAGTGGAAGGTTGTTCAGATTCCAGCTTGATTCAGCGTATTCCTGGTCACCAGGTAGTAAATACAATGAACTTTTCGTTGGGAAACCTGATCCGTGATCCATGGTGTGCAAGTCGGCACCGTATTCAACCACAACATCCTCATCGATTGATGACACAATGCGCCAAAATTCTCGTTCTACCAAATCGGTGGGCACCAGATGGACGGGAATGTTGAAGTAGTCTGCTTTAAATTGATCCGCCATTTCACCGAATTGCTGAAGCGTGTACTCGCGTTGTGCTTGTTCGAATCCAAACGCTTCAGTTGGCTTACTAACCTCCTCAACAACACACTTCGGACAACGCCAATCGCCTTTGGGGATTTCAACTAGAGGCGGCATCAAACAGAATGTATGGTAACTGTCATCGCATCCATCGCACAATAGCATCGCCTCTTCAACATCTCCTCGATTACAAATGTGACAAATGTATTTGGCTAACGGATCGTTATTTGTGCGACGACCATTCCCTTTTTTACCACTGCCATTCATCCGAGACTTTCCGTTCTCGCTCTTCGTCTTGAAGCTCGTAATTTTAGGACCTGCACCGTAAAATTTCAAGCGTCGAACTTCCGGGCTCTTAATGTCTTCTGAACATTTCTCTTCCTTGATTTTCTTTTCATCTGGACAATCTGGCGAATTTGAATCGTGTAAATGGCGCTGTGATCGTCTTGCCGAATTCTCCTTCGGTGGAGTCACTTTCTGACGAGATACAATTCCATGCGGCTTGTAATCGTGATCGTCAAGTTCGGTTTCTAGCTTCGGTTGCTAAAATATTTAACGGCAAAATTAATTAGTAAGTTGATTTGGACGGCCAACGTAAATTACTACCTTAACCATTTCCGTTTCCCCCAACGTAAATACATCAAATGGATACAAAATGCGTTCGTAATGTCCCTTCAAAATGGTGCCAACGCTTTTCCCAGATGGATAACCCAATCTTGAAGCCACAGTAGACCATTTTCGATCTTTTGTTGTTTGTTCTAGACCACCCTCTTCTTGCACAATGCGATGCAGTGAATATAAATCCAAAGCTTTTCGCTCCACCATCGGTATTTTCAATGATGATCCTTGCAGTTCCCAAAACTTTGCGATTTGGTCGAGGAAGTTTAGCTTTACTCGGGTCTTAGCCTTTTTTCGTAACAAAAGAAAATAAAAGTTAGGAAACTAGTCCAAATGCTCATTATATACAGTTTATTTCACCTCTAATTCGTTCAGACGTTGAACTCTCGGAGTAAATCGTAGCTTGTCCACATTTACGGTAAATGGCGGTTGCCATGTCTACAAAGAAATCAGTTTTTGAAATTTAGTTGCCTTTTATTAAAGGTTTTAATTGAAAATAATGTTTGTTGGGATCAAAATTCAGTAAATGACGTTTCAAACGTCAAAGTTACTCTGCGAAAATTTCTCTAATGCCTCACAATTAGGTGAGTCCCAGACAGTCTCTAACCTTTGAGCTACATCCTGGACTTGTCCAATGTTCAGCAAAAATGTAGAGGAGAGTTGTCCTAATCGTCTCTCAAAGACATTTTTTCTCGTAAATGTCACTGGAACCTTTGAATTTTGGATTTACAGTAGCGCGTACGTATAAAATTTCCCAGCCGCAACAGAAAATTCTTTTGTTCTAGCTGTCAAACATACGTCGGCCAAATTGAATTTTTTCAATTTTGCGAACATATTTTTGTTTGTTTATTGTGGTGTTTATCTGTCACTTTTACGTCGCAATTCAGCATTGAAAATTATACGTTGCAACGCACTGTGAACTAGGAGTAAGGCTAGAGACTGTTTTATCCCAGTGATTACAAAATAAACTTCATTTGCCTTCAGAATCCATCACAGTGAACTCATTCGATCAGACATTCCGTTCTGATGCATTCACTTCTTTAAAAAAAGTTAATTTTTCATTAGAAATTGAACGCATTCTTGGTGCGTTCAGTTTCGTTCCGCATATGTGCAGAACGTTTTTGATGGCGAAGTGACGTCACCAAAAATGTTTGCTGGGAATGCATTCTAAATAAACACGTGTATGTGAAAGTTTTTGACACAATAACAAAGGGATTTTTTTTTTGTATTTTCGTTTGTTTAGACTTTAAATCTATCGACGGGAAAATATGCCACAAATACATTTTTCCTTTTCAACTTGGAAACACGAAAAGATTACACCTCTTCATACTTAGAGATTTAAGATGATTAATGACACGGGGAGGAATACGCATTTTCTTTTCCTCAATTACTTATAACTACATGATTGTTACAGAATTGATTCTCCCGCGTTGTTTAACTTAATCTCTGTATCTGTTTCAATAATTAAATTACAAAAAACAGGATGCACTTTTTGGGTTTGAAAGACAACTCATAAGTGAATTTGACTAATACATTTGTGCCAAAATATTTTCCGTTTCAATCAAAATTTGATCGAATTGAAACCACACCAGTTGTCCAATTTTACTAAAAAGTTCTTATCAACTCGATTTTATCATTTAGGACTGACATAAAATGAATGATTTGATATGAAAGTTTCTGTAGTTTCTTTTATGAAATAATTCGAGGGAAATGAAATTTTAAAGAAAGTGAGCACTTTCTCGGATTGACAACAACAACGTACCAACACAGTACAATAAGCTCAGAATCTTATTGACTTCATTCTTCTCAAGATGAATCGTAGCTCTCGTAGCTACCAAACAAGCAAGAGATGTCAAGTAAATATGACTTCGTGCAGAGACATGATTATGGCGCACAGTGGTCCAAATTTCGAAAAAATCGGCACCAACAGAATAAATCGATTGGGTGATGCGATTTTTCTGCTGTAAGTTTTGTTGAATTGTCTATGGATGGGGCTATCAGAATCACGAACCAAACTTGGGAGTATCATCTGTTGTCAAAGTTGAAAATTTTTTACGAAAATTGGAAAAATGTCCTGAGTCTCCTAAAAAAAATAAATCAGGCCATGTTTCGATTTAATCGAAAGAGGGCATCCATAGCTTTGCAACGATACCCATATGGCCGCGCTATGAGGTCTCTATCCAGAGATATGAGGTCTTAAATGAAAACACATTTTTGGCTATATCTCCGGAACCAAATACCGACAAGAGCAAGTAAGGTATCGTTTGAAAGGTCTTTCTAATACCATAGCAATGTCCGACGCATCTTCGAGGAGATAGAGGCACAAAATCGATTAAGTCAAAGTTCCACTAGAAATGTTGACATATCCACCGAGCGCTGAGTGCTTATTATCGTCTTGGAAGATAGCTCATTTACAGTAGGTGAAGCTATAGTTATTGATCCACGAATACAAAACTAGTTTTACCTACTTTACATTGCTATTATTGGTATCATTTGAAAGGTATTAGAAATACCTTTCAAACGATACCTTACTTGCTCCTGTCCGGTATTTAGTTCCGGAGATATAGCTAAAAATGTGTTTTCATTTAAGACCTCATATCTCTCGATAGAGACCTCATAGCGAGGCCATATGGGTATCGTTACAAAGCTAATGATGCCCTCTTTCGATTAAATAGAAACATGGCCTGATTTATTTTTTAGGAGACTCAGGACATTTTTCCAATTTTCGTAAAAAAATTTCAACTTTGACAACAGTTGATACCCCCAAGTTTTAACCACTTCACACGTTTGGTTCGTGATTGTGATAGCCCCATCCATAGGCAATTTAGCAAAACTTACAGCAGAAAAATCGCATCACCCAATCGATTTATTCTCTTACTTATACTTATATTTATACTTATACTTATATAAGTATGTGGGGAGCCCAGCCACACAGTAGTCCAAATTTCGGAAAAATCGTCACCAAGCGAGTAGTACAGTAATCCATTACTTTTTCTGTACCGAGTAATGACTTTCGAAGCGATTTCGAATCAATTATTTTGGTAGGGTAAAAAAAAGAGATGACAGTAATGGATTTCGAATGCATTCGCAACAATCTACTTTACTCGCCAGGATAAAATAAAATCTGATGAAACAAATCGTCAAATGGAGAAATTTTTCTTTGCATTTTAAGAGTGCGTTCAGTACTAAATTCTTCGACCAGAAATGCTCAGTTAATGTCGTCAAGTTTAACTTTGAGGTTATATGGTTATATTCTTCACGATGTATTTTGGTCGTGAAGGATTACCCAACTGTCATGAAGAAAATTTGTTATCGTTTAGATTTGTAAAAATTTACCACAAAATGATATATTATTTCTGAATTTGGTTAGAAGTTGTGACAAGTAGAGGTTTGTAGAGGTTAACAATGACATGTGGAAATATTTACGGTGATTAAATGACATAAAAATGGAAATAACTGCGAATACTTTTACACACAATAATCTCGGTGAAACTTTTTGGCTTCTGAACGACTTACGTCGGAACGCTGTCATTAATTTAACTTTGCTCAAGTTTCATGACGAATTTTGCGTATCTGAACACACTCTAAATATGGCGACGAAATAATATGAAATGATGACATTTGCTCACATTTTTAGTCTACCTGGGGAGCCCAGCCATCATATCAGGTTTCTAGGTTAGAATTGCACACGAAGTCTATGAGAAATTAATAGAAAAAGTGTGCGCTTTAACATTTTAAAAAAATTTCCATATATTTTTTCCTGGGGGTGGTGGTCGAAAATTCGTAATTTTTAGCGTGTGTATGGCTCTTCAACTGTTAAAGTTATTTATAAATACTTGTCATATAGTGAAATTATTGACTCTAACGAGTTTCATTGGTATCGAAAACAATGAAACCACATGTGCACCAATATTTGAAAAGTTTCGTAAACATACGTAAAGTCTGTGTCATGAATTCCATAAATTTAGTTTTGAGCGCACATTGCTGTACGTATCTACATTTCGTACTGTACAGAAGTATCGGTTACCTGGCAGATGTATTGTTCGAATGGTTGTAAATTCTAAAGAGGTTTGACTTTGTCTTAAGGTTAGAAAAGTTAAAAAGATAACATTTCGTAGGGAGTTTTTTGATCTAAAGGAAAAAAAGGTCAATAACCTACGAAAACTGACTTAAACTTTCCTCGAGTAATTTTCGCACGCTAAGGACATGAACGCTTTCCCACGCACCTTCAATTATTACACATTTTCCCAACTTCTTTCAGTTGTAGCACCTCATGAGAACAGAGGATCATTTTAAATAAAACTCATTCACACAAAAAAGTTTTCACTTTTAAATTGAACTATTCACCGAAACGAACTCAAATCACTTAATTTCCTGGTTAACCAATTTGTTCATAGAATTAATTTCATCTACAATTGCAAAGCCAACAAAAGCAAGGAAAAAATAAAATCAACAAAAATTATGTCAATAGTTCATATTAAAAAAAGTTATGAGAGAACTTAAATACAAATAAAAAAAATAAAACATTGAAATGCATAAGCTCGTGTTGTCTCATGTAGCAAACAAAATGGAAAATGTAATTACACGAAAGAGAACTGATGCAAACGCGACCATCCCATGCGAGCAATAGATTTAGTTCCACTACCTATACCGTAAATGTAACTTAAAAAAAAATATCGAAAGTTCTTGTTGAAAGTCGAGAGGAACATGTTCTCAATAAAAATCCAAGCGCCGAGAATATTCCAAGTTTAGGTTTCGATATTTCAATCAAAATTTCAACGCTTCGCTTGCTATGACTGATGGAACAAAGGAAATTCGTCATTGCGATGTTTACGTAATAAGAACAATTAGGCAATTTTATCAAGTCGCACGCAAGGAGAATACTAGGAGTAACATTATTCTCGATTGTTAGGCGAAAATGCAACGTCAACGTTTATAAACGAAAATTGTTATTTACTTTGTTTGAACCAATCGACTGCTCATGTCCTCGATTGAAAAAAGCAGAAAGTCCTTAATTTATTCACTCTTTGCTCATGAAAAAAAATTGGTACATAATTTTTTGGGTGTAAAATGAAAAAAAAATCACAATCGTGTGTGCGTCTACGTGATGTTTCTCGATTTCCTAATGGCGTATTAATATCACGATATTGCACCATAACTACTGTTCAACAGAAACAACAGAATTTAGCATTTTCAATTAACATTTAAAGGATCAATACACGTTTTAGCTCAAATACAGAAGTGAAACGGTAAGCTATCATTCGTCCAATGTGCTCTTAAAAAAAATCACAAACGATTCAAAAGCATAACATGAAAAAGTACAAAGGTTTTGATAAACGAAATCGATCAATAAAGACGATATTTTCTTCGCGTTGAAAATGGCAAAATGACTTACCGACGGTGGACGAATTTTGCAGATGCCATATTTTTCAGCAATGGGCCGAATTTTGTTGATGTAAGTTAATGGATTTTTGAATTCGTCAATAGTTGGAACGAATACCGGAGCTTCACCAGGTACTTCAAAAATGAACTCTTCATTTTTGTTAGCTGAAAACGATCGATTCGATTGCCGTAAATGTGGCGATGACATACGTAGGGATTCATTTCCACCGATCAATGATTCATCGTGATCGGGTTGCTGTATAGTTTCTTTCATATCGAGCACTCCCCCTTTATCAATATGCGACATCATTTTTTCTTATAAACAGGGGAACACTGAGAGCTTATTCCACAAATAGACACCAATTTAATTATTGCATGCGATGCGAACACAAACTTATTTGAATTTTTTCATCGTAGTTAAACTTGCAAACTATAATAATCAATTGTTTACTTGTTTCGGGAATTAAAATTTTCAAAAAGCGAATACAATTTTTTTTGACCATTTACGCCTTCACCACACACTGTTCCAGTCGAAAATCAACGCAATTTTAGATATCGACCATTTAATGGATCCGATGAATGTGTTTTACACAAGTCTTTTGTCCACTCTATTGCTTTAACAATCGAATTAAGTAACTTAATTAGAAATTAATTGTAGTTCCAGTAAACGCTAAACAAGTACGGAAAAAAAAATAATATATTTTCTAGATTTACAACAATGGCGGCCCTTCACCATACACAGATTGTTAGTTTAAATCATGTTTTTATTGATCGATATGCCAATATGTTTTAAACACTCCACAGGAAGATCAAGCACAATCGACTTGCTAACTTATTCGTTGATTGCAAAGTGTTTTTCCAACATATTTAATTTTTCTTTTCACAAAATCACTTAACCATAATAACCCATACAATAAACTTCGAGTAGTATAAATATATGGCCCGAAACTGACAGCCCGAAATTATACACTGTCAGAGAGTATTGCGGCGGCCACGCTAGATTCAATGTTAAAGAGGTACCAGTGTCTCAATATGTAACATGAGTATGTGCATGCCGTGCACGCACGCGGTTAGTATTTTCAACTAAAGCGAATATAGATGAATTAAATTACAATGAAGAAATTTATAATTCGCACACTTAACTCTTTTTCTATTTTTCTCTTTTTTACATTTTTTGCTATTGTTATAACAATCACAAAACAGCTGAAAGTGATAAATCGTGTGAATGAGTAGAATGAGCAAATTTTAAACTTCTTCATTTTATAATTTTTGGATACCGAACTGTAGAAGCAACTGGAGTCAACTGCACCGAACTATCAACCCTCTGCAAATATCTTGTTAAGTCTGTCAACGTAACGTCTCAATCCATACCTCCTCAATCACTCTATCTCATTAATCACTCTACCTCTTCAATCACTCTTCCTACACCTTATGCGTGAAGCATGTTCCGGGAGCTGTTAGACTGCTAATTTCACAGAGCCGCGGTTGCGATGTGTGTGTGTGTGCTGAATTGCAGTCAAACCATATGGTAAATTGGAGTGAACAGCACCGTGGTAAACTGGAACGAACTGTATCCGTGGCAAACTTAAGTGAACTGTAGTCAACTGAGTCACTGCTATTATAAAAGTCTTCATTCTGTCTTCGCCAATCTTTTTGTGTCTTTTTTCTGCCATATTTTATAGATGGCTCATTCCACGTTGTAAACAATGTCAACGCTAAAGAAACTGAGTGTAACCAAATGTATTTTTCATTACACCAACTACGAATATTGTCATTTTCGCTTCCCAAATGACAACCGAAAATGAAAAAATTCAACTTTTGATTGGTAAGGGAACCGAAAATATTTTCGGTTCTCTAAATGGGAACCGAAAATAACAGAGAACCGAAAATACTTTTTTTCGGTTCTCTAAATTCAATTTAATTTGAGCTAACTTTGATCGAAGCGTATGCGTCGCTGCTTAGATTATTTACGAAATAAGGATGTGAGTTTCAGTTAGAAAAACTGCAGAAACATTTATAGCTTTTAATATCTAATTGAAAGGGCTATTTCAAAGTACACTTTCAATTGAATTTATTCCAAAATGATAATTCTTAGAGGCATATCGCAGATATTTTTGTTTATATGAACAACAAATCAGAAACGATATGATTTTTTAGAATGGGTAATAATGGGCTACCGAAAAGCATTTGGAAGTACATGAGTGAACAAGCCATCTCCTTGGCAATTCAGAGAATTTTTTGTTGAGTAAGCCCAACTGTGGAAAGTCATTCGATACTTTGCAAATCTCTAAGGATTAAAGGCCACAAGCTTGGAATCAATCGTTCGATGCTATTCATTACATATTACTTTTACTATGAAAGTATAAACTATTATTTGAATTATTTTGTCACAGACACGATGCTTAGACATTGACGCATCTAGAACAGTTGCGTTATGGAGTTCATTAGAAAACCAACATTTTGGCAGCAGTAATCATTTCGGTGATACTTCGATAGTCCAATCAATAACTCTAACCGAGACAAATAGATACGTCAACACTTTGTCCGTCACGAACATCAGCATAAAGTCGCATGACACTAGATGCCGAAATGTTGATCTCTTTTAATTATCTCCATAACACAACTGTTCTAGACGTGTTAATGTCTGAGCGTCATGCAAATGACAAAATAATTCAAATAAGAGCTTAAACGTTCATAGTAAAAATTCGAGTAAAAGTAATACGTAATGAGTTGTATCGTACGATGGCGGGCGATGGAAGGACATCTAGGACGATAGCTTACCATTCTGGGGTTTCTACAGAAAAACTTCACACCGAAAGGTATTAATGGTCTATAAAGTTTGATGACTTGTTTGATGCTGACTAATTTATAACTGTTGAAATGTTTTCACATTTAAATTTGCTTTTGTTTTTCTATTAGTTTGGGAAGCGAAAATGACAATATTCGTAGTTGTTGTAATTAAAAATTACGTGAATCACAAGAGACGGAGTAAAAATTTCAACCTGTGCGATTGCAGCCCTTGCCTTCGGCGCGGGCAGCAACTCTCGCACACGGTTGCAATTTTTACATTTCGTCCCTTGTGATCCAAATAACTATTCGTTGACTTTATTGAAAAGGAAAACAATACTTAACGCAACCAAATTCTCTGAGTTTACAAAGTAGATATATTTTCACCTGCGAAACGAATGTGTTTTGTCTCATGTCAATATAATTCACATTGAAAGGGTGAAAGAGATGAAATTCGTTACCCAGGTTACGGTAACCGATGGAATTATTCGCAGAATACTTCAAGAGTGTATATGTCGACCATCCACACGATCCGCTGTTATTGCATTTCATTAATAATAGAACCGATAACAAGTTTTATGACATCACCTCAACAACAGAACTAGTGCTATCGGTCCTACGAAAGATGTCATTGAACAAAGGCAGCGGTCACGATGGTGTTGCATCGTTATTCCTTCGAGAATGCGCCGATTACTTAGCAGAACCATTGAATTTCATCTTTAATCAATCAACATCGGAATTATGTTATCCAGACCTGTTTAAGATCGGACAACTAACGCCTGTATTCAAATCTGGTCGAAGAATGGACGTGAAGAACTACAGAGGAGTTAATGTCATGCCTAATTTAGCTAAAGTGTTTGAACGTGTTATCTTCACACAACTCAAATTCGTCATCCCATGCGACATCTCGACGACCCAGCACGCATTTCTTCCACATAGGAACATCGAATCCAACCTAATGGAGTTGAGTGTTCTGACTCATGATGCCTTCAATCAAGAAGCACAACTGGATTCGTTCGATGCTGATATCAGTAAAGCATTCGACAAAGTCGACAAATCAAAACTAATTCGTAAAATGGCTTGTTTTCGACTTTCCAATAGAACTCTACTGTGGTTTGTTTCATATTTGTGCTCTCGACTACAGTACGTGATTCTGGGTTCGGACAAGTCTGAAATCATCAACGTGCTTTCCGGTTTTGGACAAGGCTCAATTCTGGGAGTAATAATGTTCTTAATGTTCTTCAACGATTCTGATGTTTGCATACCTTGCATACTCAACTTGAACTTTGCTGACGATAAGGAGCTAGTGAAAATTGTCCGATCAATAGAAGATGCTTATGCTCTACAAATTGCTATCAACATGTTATTCGATTGGTGCACCGAAAATGGGTTGGAAATTAACGGTGAGAAATCAAAAATTATAACATACACGCTTAAAAGAAAGCCAATTATGTTTAATTATACTCTGGATGGTGAAACTATCGAGCGCTGCAACAGTTTATCCAATTTAGGTGTCTTCACGAACAGTAAGATGAAATTTACCGACCACTACGAATATATCAGCAACAAGTCTAAAGCTACACTGAACTTCGTAAAGAGACAGCGACGACACCTTGACACTGATGCATTGAAAGTTTTATACAAATCACTGGTTCGTTCTCACCTCGAGTTCGCCGCTTCCATTTGGTCTCCACATGAAATTACACATAAGCGTACATTAGAGAGTACACAAAAACAATTTGTCATGCTCTTAAACAATGATTACCAGAATCGAGCAGACAACAATTATGTGTTAGCACCATATTCTGAGAGATGCGGAAAATTCGAACTAGAGTCCCTAGCCCGTCGTCGTGTCAACTCCTGTATTATGTTTGTCCATTAGATTTTGAATGAGAAAATAAATTCGCCTGCATTACGATCGCGAATAACATTGAACGAGCGTATTCTTAGAAACAGAGGCTTAATATACCTTCCTCGTAACAGAACACTTCACTCCACTTACTCGCCTCTCAACTATGCATGTATAATATTCAACATCGCCACAAAAACAATCGACCCGACGTTGCCGCATAAACTTTTTCGAAAGGCTTTGCTGGAATTACCTGACTCCACATTTGGATCATTTGTGGAAATGTGAATTGTCCATGACACAACTTATTTGAGCGATTAATTGACTCATTACTTCTTGCTTACTCATTTACTGACGGGATGTACCTAGTACCTAACTGTGATACTTATTTTAATTCTTTTTTTTTATTTATTGACGAGATGTACCTAGTACGTAACTGTGATCTTTGTACTATTTCTGTTTTCTCTCTTTATAGTCAGACTTCTCCTTTTTTGTTTTTTTGTTTAACCTAATATCTAATAAGTCCGCTTGTTTTTAAGTTGACGTGAAACAAATAAATTGAATTGAATTGAATCCACTTACGCGTGAGATGAAAAATTGTTCTCGACCGCAATTCTACATACATTTGCGAAAAAATTCTACAGTGAAACGCATTGTGAAATATATGTGCACTTAAAGAAAGAGAAGCGTTAATAAGTGTCATAATCAAAGCAACAATCGAAGATTGTAAAACCAACAATTTGACTATGCATAAAAATTGCGTTTTCTGCAATTTCGAATAGTTGATTTGACTTTTCGCAATTGTAGAAAATGCAACTTTCACGTGTAGTCGAATTGCTGATCTAACTATTTTCAATTGTTGCTTTGACTATGACACTTATTCACGCTCCTCTTTCTTTAAGTGTGTGTAGAGATGAAAATATTTTCACTTTTCACTGGTATACGCACTCGAAATGAAAAGTCTCACGAATTTTTTCATGAAAAATCATGTGAAAACTTGTGTGAACTTATATGACTTTTTAATTGAATATAAGGGCAATATTGAAAAACTCGTCCGAAGAAACAGTGTAAAAACTTAACAAATTTTCTATAATTCCCTGATGTCCACCTCTTTTATTTAAAACCTTCCATAGCGATTTAGCGTTCTAATTTTGCAGAGATATAAGTGAAAAAGTTCCACGAACCTTCAAAAAACCAGGTTTTCGACCACTTTTTCGACCATACATTCGAAAGTTTTCGACCGATTTTGCCCAATCCCGTAATCAATTTTTCGATTATCTTTCAGAAAAGTTTATGAAAATTGGATAAAATTAACCCGTTTTATGCAGAAGAAACACGTTGGACAACAGTAGAGATTCAATTTTGGGTCCCTGGCTGAGTGCAAAAGCTCAATTAAAAAACTTTCTTCCATAAATTGTCAGGCATGCTCAGATCTTTCCAATAAACAAAAACTTATGAAAATCGGAAAAGATTTACTCGAGTTATGTACAAAAAACATGTAGGGCCTTAGCAGACATTCGTTTCTAGTGCCCTAGGTCCGAGGACTCAAATCCAAAAAAGTTTCTTCCATGAATTGAAATTGTCCATGCCCAAATCTTTCAAACCAAAAAATTTTATGAAAATCGGAAAAGATTTACCGGAGTTATGTACAAAACGGCCCTAGATCATCGGCCCTTGGGCCGACAGTGACCAGATTCAATCCCAAAAATATTTTTAAATTACCTTTCAGGAATAGAAAAGTTCTTGAAAATCGGTTGAGTTTTACTCAAGTTGTCGTGCTGACAGACAGACGGACGGACTAACGTACGGACGGACATTTTTTTTATTGCTGATTCGTCATCTAAGGACCATGATCGATGCTCTCCCCTGCTTCCGGGTCGAAATTGGGCTGGTTACAAACGTCGTGGTAAACGCATAAGACCCCTTTTCGAAGAACTTTGTTCTTCGTACGGGTCTAAAAATTGAAAATCGGAAGAGATTTAACGAGTTATGTGCAAAAGACCGAAAAAGACTTAGACGGCTCTAGCTCAGTCCAAAAATGCTCATCTGCCCACTTTTGGATCAGTCAAAATAGATTGAAAATCGGTCATCACTTACTTGAGTTGTGTCTGGTAGACAGAGTAGACACTGTCTACAAGCGGACGTAAAAATTTGACACACTAGGCATTGACTATCTAAATCGTTAAATCTGCGAAGAGGTGTGAAGTGGTGAATTTACCTATTAATCTGTTAAATTTGACGTTTCACAGTTGTGACTGTGCAGAAAAAGTTTATTGGTATGGTGAAGTGGATTTAACTGTGGTGTGCTGCCCGACAACGTTAAGAAATTATCGACGTCGAAAAACTTGTATACTTTAACCACTTTTACGCGGTAATACTTCTTAATACTCATTTAATGGCTCATTCCACGGACCATTGTACCGTTGTAAATAATGTAAATGCTATAGAAACTGAGTGTACACAAACGTATTTTCGTTCACTTTTATAAAAAAGTTACCAGTTTGTATGGAAAACAATGATGAACGCAAGCAAATTCACAAAGTTTACAAAATAGATGACCTGTAAATTGGGAACGGCGTTTTTTGTCTCATTTTATTATGAATCACTTTGAAAGAATGAAAAAGATGAAAGACCGTTCCCAATTTACGGTACCGATGGAATCAGCCTAATACAATTCATACCATCTACACTCAAAGTTAGCATTAGCTGAGTTCGAGGACAATATTTACAACATTCGACGATGTTCACTTTTACGAATGCCGAACACCAAAACTAAGGTGGCGCCACACTCTCCTGTTTTAAAATGGAGTTGGCATTTAGTTGCTTGTCGAATCCTATTCAGCTATACGAAAAAAAAAAATGGATGACGCCACCGACAGGATATTGATCCGTATTCCGCCATGAAATTAAGCGGATGGCGCCACCGACAGGCGGCTACCATATGCCTGATGAAAAGTGCTGCAGACCACGCTCTATAACATTCGAGCCAAACACGATATCTAATCCATCTAATCTCGTGTCATAATTCGAAAATTTCTGCTCAGGTTGGTAACCCATAATAGGCATATCTCTGTCTAGTGCAGAGTTGAAATGTATTTTTATCATTCCAACAACGAGAATCGTAATTTTCACTTTCGAATGGGAGCTGAAAATGACAATGCTGAACTCAGTTAACCAAGAGAACCGAAAATATTTTTGGTTCTCAGATTAGAGCTTCGATTGTCAAATGGTGATTATGCGGCACACAGCACTCTTTAATGTACGCTAGCCTCTATCCACCAACTCCTACATCCTATCCTACCCGTGGTGACACCTGTTACGATGAGCAACCCCATGAACGATCACCTTTTAAGCTGTGTGTAGTAGTGTGGGTCACCTAGCAGAAGGATGAGAGGGTCATCCCTTCTTCGGAGGGGTTTTGGGTGCGTTGGGCCAGCTCCACTCCATCTGTTCTTTTAATTACTACGAATGGAACAGACGAAGAAGAAAAACGGACCGAAATTATGGTAACGAACAGGATACGAAATAAGGACTTACGATTAGTCACCTGGAATGTGAGGATCCTCTACGAACCAATGAGCTAAAGAAATTGAATGCGGGAGTTGCTGCTATCCAGGAAACTAAATTCAACAAAGATACTCGACATTTGCTTGTAACGGATATGACTTTTATTGCAGCAGCACTTCTTCATTCAATGTACTTCCATGTACTTGGTACTGTCTTTGCGGTAGCAAGTAAGTCTAGAGAACAGGTCTCAGACTTCCAACGAGCGTCTGTGCATTATTCGAATAAAAGGCAGATTCAAGAACTATTCCATCAAGGCACATGCACCAAAGAATGATTCTGAGGATGACGACAAAGAGGAGCTCTATGAACATTTAAGTTAAGCCTACAACGATTGTCCTGGTCACGACATCACATTACTATTGGGAAATCTTCATGCCAAAGTGGGCAGGGAGGAAGTTTTCAGACCAACGATTGGAAAGTATAGCTTGCATCAAAACACGAATGAGAATGCCCTGAGGTCAATCGATTTTGCAAAGGAAAGGGAATGACAATTAAAAGTGGGTTTTTCAAGCACAATGTCATACACCTAGCTATATGCGAATCGCCTGACGGAGCAACACGCAATCAGATAGACCACTGTCTGGTTGACGGTGGACATTTCTGAGACGTGATAAATGCCAGGACGTATCAAGGAGGGTCTCGAACGCTATTAACTCGATGAAGAATAATAATGCGCCTGGCCCGGATGAAATTCCTGCAGAACTGCTGAAACAAGGCGGGGAAGAGTTGATTAGTGATATTGAATGTTTGGAACAGCGAAATGTTTCCTGAGAAGTGGTTAGAAGGCACATTATGTCCATCTCACAAAAAAGGGGACAAACTGATATGCAATAACTATTGTGGGATCATCTTGTTGAACACTGCGTATAAAATTATTTGGAAGATCTTACCCGATAGGTTGACATCGTATTCGGAGACAGTAGTTGGCGTCATAGTGCGACGAGTGACCAACTTTTCAATATCCGCTTGATCCTGCGAAAAGGCAAAGAGCTTGAACCCACAAATACTCCGTATTTATTGATTTCCAAGAGGCCTAGAACAAGACCAAGCGTAGAGAGCTGCTAGTGGTTTTAGACTGAAATTATTGAGACTGGTGAAAGCAACCTTGCTCGGCCCTAGATGCAGAGTGAAAGTTCAGAACGAGTGCTCCGTACCTTTCCATATACTGAAAGGACTGAGGCGGGGCGGCAGGCTGTCGACGCTTCTGCTCAATATGGCTGTGGAAGTTGCCATGAGAAGGGCTGACATCCAGACGTCCGAAACACTAGCTACAAATATCGTGCATGGGCTAGGTTTTGCTGATGACTTGGATCTAGTGAGTAGCAGACATTCGGGAGTGCAAGAAACTTATACCGGCCTCAGAGTTGAAACAGATAAAATGGGCTTAGTGATCAACGAAACTGAAACCAAGTATATGACGACTAACAGTGCTACTATCAAGCAACAAACGGGAGAAATCGTCAATATTGAGGGAATTTGTTTACCTGGGAGCATTTGTACGTGCAGACATTGACAATTCAATGAAGATAAAACGAAGGATCATGGCTGCATACCAGGGCCTATTTTTGGGAATTTAAGTCCTAAAAATTCCATAAAATTCTTAAAAAATTTCTAAAAATTCATTAATTTTTAAGTTTGAGAATTTGGGAATTTTTTAAGAATTTTTAAGAATTAAATTCCCAAAAATAGGCCCTGCTGCAAACAGATGTTACTTGGGGCTTCAAAGACATCTCCGGTCTAAATTGCTTAAGAACGACGCGAAGTGCCGTGCTGCTGTATGGTAGTGAATCATGGTCGAGGACCAAAAACGATGACGAATTACTTCTTTCTCGAAGGAAAGGTCTTGAGAGCATTCTTTGGGACTGTAGTCGTAGATGGAAGATACGACATTGAACTGGAGCGCGACTTCGCCGACGCACATGTAAACAGACTGAGATGAGTTGAACACCGGATGAGAATGAATCGAGAGCTCCACTCAAACTGTTTAATTCAGAACCAGCAAGCAGTAGAGGAGTCGGACGGTCGAAGAACAGATGAAGCGGTAATGTGAACGCGGATCTGAAAGCGCGAGGAGTACGGGGCAGCTCAAGACCGGCAACGTTGGAACCGCATTCTGGATTGCAAAATCGGTGCCTCAGATCGGTTTTTGTTCCAAGACAACTATAACTGATTGAAACATTAAAAAAGTTACGCTTTAACGATCGCTTCAATTTAATTTTCCTTAAAATTCAGTGCCTAATATTATAAATAAAGTGAGGCGGCAAAAACGATGTCTCTCTTCAACAAGCGAATTCCTTCCGAAAATTTATTCTCTAAGTCTGTGTTCCCAATAGTCTTTGCTGCTTGACACATCTGTCGTAATAGTTCTTCCAACAACCGCATGCATCGAATTATTGAACCTTCGTAGATATCTGTCATTTTGCAAATATTTGAGAACGTTGATCCTTTACACCAAGCCAAACATATGTCCATCATGAATGGCTTAAATTTGTCAACGTATTGCTCCTCGTCGATGGTCAATTTACATTCGGCTGACACTTTTGCTATTCTGCGAGCCAAGTCTTGCATTTGGCGAAGGGGACCTGAAATGACAAATGATGTGAAAATAATTTCTACAGAAATTTCTAACCAACCAACCAGAAAGTTCTTCCGCCGATGCCGGAGCTTCTGAACTCTTTTCGGTGCATACGAAACATGAAAGTAACGAGACGCATTGTGCAGACGACAAATTGTTGAAGATGCCGTTGAAAATCATCTCAGTAATTAGAAGCTCATCACCGGAACTCAGTTCACAAGCGACGCGACCCTTAAATTCAATTACATCGGCTGACGTACAGTAACCCAGCCGTCGAAGAACTCTTTTACGATATTTCAATTCGTCCATTTGCAGTAAACTTTTCGCTTTGCGGAAATTATCTTTTCGGAGTTTAAGTTCATTTTCCACTGTAAGCTTCTGGCAATATAGTGAGTATAGAGCGTCAAGTTGTTCAGATTGGTGTAGAGGATGCGAAAACAATTTTCGTTCGAATTGATCAATCAGGTCAACGATGCTTTTGAACGACGAATCTTTGATGTTCATGTCAGTGATAGGATTGAGTAGCGGTATTCCATTCGGAAAACGTTTCTCCACTTCAGCTATCGTTTTGAGGACAGCTTTTCGATTATCTTTGGGTCGAAGGTCTGGTGGACATGAAATGCGAAGAGAGGAAATTTTTGATATGAGTGTATGGACAACTGGAACCACTTCGACGATACTTTTTTGGTTAGGTACCGCTGGCTTAGAAACCGATTTTTCGAAACTCTCTTCGTCTAGATGAAGTAGGACATCAATGCTTACGTTCGATTCGGAGTCCAGCGGATTTTTCCCATTCGGTACGGATTGCTTTTTGAAGTTAATAACGATTCCCCAGTCGAACTCGTCGTTGTTGCTTTGGATTTTTATTAATCGACCTGGCTGCAGAAACGGAACTAAATAAATGGGCGTTGTGATGAACGTACGAAACTGTTTGCCTAAATTATCAAGTTGATCGCGAATTTGATAATACGAAGCTATGTTCTCCTCGTTCGGTATATGAATTTCGTCAAATTCCTTCTGTTTTTCTTGGGTTTCCCTATACAGCGTCGGAATGGACGACTGATTCTGGAATTGAAAGAATGATCGCTCCAGCATATACTCCGGATTTATTTCTTCTACTCTGAGAAGATTCAGCACCATGTTGTAAGTTAAATGAAACGCTGAGTTAATTGGATCAGGTTTGCCTTGTACGATGTCTTTTCCAACAACTTTCGACACTTTTTCATCAATCATTAAAATGACTATACCTTTGTCATCAAGTCCACGACGGCCGGCACGTCCAGACATTTGAATGTATTCTCCAGACGTTATCCATCTCGTCTCTTTTCCATCAAATTTCCGTGGACTTGTAAACAGAACAGTTCGAGCTGGCATGTTCAATCCCATGGCAAATGTTTCAGTTGCAAACAACGCTTTGATCAATCCTTCACCGAAAAGAATTTCAATCGTTTCTTTGAGAATCGGCAACAATCCGCCGTGATGAATACCAATTCCTCTTCGCAGCAGCGGCAAGACATTTTCAACTTGCGGCAGTTGTCGGTCCTCTTCAGATAAAACTTCCATCGCATTATTGAACACTTCGTCCACCAATTTTTTTTCGTCCAGCGTATTGAAATCCAATTTTGCCATTTGCATTGCATACGCTTCACATTCTCTTTTACTGAAGGAAAAAATAATGACGGGCGCAAAATTTTTCTCCATCACCATTTTGACAATTTTAAAGATATTTGTTTGACTGGCGTTCGCTCCACTTATGCCTCCTTTGCGGCCTTTCTGATCGCCTTTAGCTGCATCGCCAGCGCTCAGCAGGACATTCATTGCCGTGTTGAAGTTATCTTCCTTGAAGTTACCCTTTTCATCAACAACCAAATGTATTCCATCGCCACCTAAACGAATGAAACTAAAAATCATTTTCAATCACTTGAAATTTGTTCACAAACCTGCGGGGAAAATGTAATGTTGCAATGGTGTCGGACGATAGTCCGTATAAACAACATGACACGGTTGCTTATGGATGAAGCAAACCCATTCACAAAATTGACGAGCATTGGGAATGGTGGCTGATAAGAAGACATAGTGAACGTTGTCTGGCAATAAAATCAATGTTTCCTCCCACACAACACCGCGTTCTTTGTCACGCATGTAATGGATTTCGTCGAAAATTACCCATCCTACTTCTCGCATTATTTCCGACCCACGGTAGAGCATATTTCGCAAAATTTCAGTTGTCATTATCAGACAGGATGCGGTGGGATTTATTGTTGCGTCTCCAGTCACCAGACCAACATCTTTGAATTCCTCACTGAATTCTCGGTATTTTTGATTTGACAGAGCCTTTATGGGAGTTGTATAAATGACACGTTGTTTTGATGCCAATGATCGAGCCACAGCATATTCGGCTACTACTGTTTTGCCGGCGGACGTATGGGCGGACACCAGCACCGATTGGTTGTTTTCAATACAAAGGATCGCTTCCTTTTGAAATGAATCCAAAACGAATGGATACTCTTTGGCTGGTGGTGCTGTCGACTGCTTTAACGCTACATATTCTTGACCTGCAAACAACCATTTTTTTGGTAAGATTTTTTTTCAACGCTGTTATAACGTGTGCGTAAGCATGAGATTTACTGATGGGTCGAAGACCTTCGAAGGAACAGGAGTGTTCTGCTTTCCAGGCAGAAATCTTGGCTGCAATCACGGAGGCACACGAGAAATAATGCCGATGGGGGCGCGGGGGGAGAGAACGTTAGGGCAATGGACAATCTAGTGTAGAGAGAAACAAAAGAGCAGATGAGCCCCAAATCACTGGGCGCAACGGAAATTTAAAATATAATGACTATCCCCTCCGGAAGTTTCGCATTACATGCAAAATTTACCGCTCATACAATAAATGATTTCAGCCGCATCCACACCACAGATAAATTTTGGCATTCGAAGACAGAGGTTTAGATTCGGTTGTAGTAAGGCGGATATGCAGCATGCTCAGCAACGGGGCTGTAAAGTCCAACGTACGTGGTCTGCAAAAGGGTGTCCTCAAGGAGGAATACTCTCACCGCTACTGTGGTGTATAGTTGTCGATTCTCTTTAAGGGTACTCAGATGACCTAACGATATTAATCAGAGAGAATTTTGAAAATAGGCTTGGAGATCGCATCAGATTCTATATCAGCGATGTAAAGAACTGGTGTCAAGAAAATGGTCTCAAGGAAAATCCAGATAAAACTGACATAGTTCTTTTTAGCAGGAAACGTACGGGTTAGGAATTGATCGGAAAATTCAGGATGTTTGGCAAGGACATTACGCCTGAAAGTCAAGTGATATATTTGGGTGTCATACTGGACAGTAAATTGAACTGGACAGAGCACGTGAAAGACAAAGAGCAGAAAGCTCTGACGGCCTTTTGGATATGTAGGAAAGCTTCCAGTAGGAATTGGTGCCTACCGTCTATAGGACATGGTAGAATAAGAAATGCAACAGGTTGACATGCCTAGAGACAGTATAAAGGGGAAATCAACTTTGAGAGACGCTATGCGGCTATCATACCGCGTAGACAAGAATGGCTAAACAATTGGCCAGATTGTATACCCGAAGATGGACTCATAAGTTTCGCAGACTCATAAGGCGGAAAAGAATTTCTATCTAGAAAATTACGCCAATGTGTTTCAGCGATGAAAGGACTGCGGTGCTCTTTACGACCGGAATTGGAGAATTTGAGAATCACGATACCTTCTGATAGCGAAGCGATTATCAAGGCGATTATGTCGCCCGTCACAAGGAGATCCTAAACGAACTAGGCCTGAGAAATCAGGTAGCAATGACATGTGTACCTGGACACTATGGAATAGATAGAATTGAAAGTGCAATAAGCTGGCGAAGCTAGGCTCTAAATCCGTTAGCCACGGGACGGAACCGTTCATTCCTGTATCTATAGTCACTTTGTGATAAGGCGGTAAAGGCCATGGTCGGAGGGGTTGCGAAATTTGAGGTTATGGTTTAATAAGTCTGATATGGAAGTGTCATACCCCTGGTCAGAGGCGAACAAGCATTGGAACGCTTATAATTGAGGTTTACACACTAAGAGATTCTTCCCAGTGTACATGAACTGGGTTCGAATAAGGAGAGTTACGGGAGCGATCAACGGACACTGTTGGCTAAACAGTCACTTGGCTAAAATGAGAATCGTCTGTGATCCCGACTTTACCTGTGGACTTGGTGAGGAAACGAGACATCACATTATTTGTAAATGTCCGAACTTCTCTCTGCTAAAACAAGAGTAAGCAAAATGACTACCCCTCGGTAAATCTCAACGTGTTGGTGTGAGCCTGAATGTGACTTGAAGATAGGTTACGAAACTTGACAACGGCTCGGGTTTGGAGGGAACGCTACGCTAACGTCGAATGGAATTAAAAATGATATTTTTTCATTTGAAATTCGGCGACGTGTTTAAATTAATCGATTTACAGAAGCTTCCTTCTATAAAAATAGAGATTTGAATGAATGGCAGAAATGCTACATGTGCAGCGCCTCAAATAGACAGTACAATTCACCGCTACCGCATTATTGATTACCTGGATAAACAGCTACTTCATGTGTACACGCTTCAGGACTTTCTATGACATGAACGAGAATCCGGGACTCCAAATCTTCTAGGCTAAAAGTAAACGATGTAAGAATGAATTCATCGGAAACATTTTGATTAAAGAGTTTGTTATACTTGATATCGTCCAAAATAGATTCCATTTTCGATTTTTTCATCGAAACCGACAAATTGTCTTCATCTTCCAGCGTCCGCTTCGCCACACTCTGTCTAATAACATAAATACAAATATTTAGTTACAAAGATTGCAATCAAAAAATTAAGTAAGCAATATTTACATTTCTGAAATAATCGGATTGCTGGTAACTTTTTCATCTTCAAGAACGTCGAATTGTGAAAAAAGATCGTCAACGTCAGCCATAACTATCTGTTTTTTATTAAACGTTTACAACTTTGAAATAAATTTTATGAAAAACACGCTTCATGTATACGAAATGAAAAGCATTTAATTTGACTTATAAAGAGAGAGCGAGAGCAGAGAGCCCGAAAAAGATAATGCTAACAAGGAAAAGCGTAATAGATTTGAATGACATCTGAGGGAAGTACCTATCACCGAAAAAACCTACGAATTTCAAACAACCGAAAACATTTTCCTTGTACGGAAGCTTTTCTATCACATTTTGTAAAAGGAAAATTAGTTTACACATCCCTTTGCTGTATGTTATATAAATAAAACTAAATTTCCTTTTACGAAATGTCAAGTCAAAGGAAAATGTTTTCGGTGGTTTGAAAATCGGAGGTTTTTTTCATTGATCCTCTCACATCGGTAAAACAGAGCTGCAGTTTTTCAATCTATCAATGATGTCAAAAGCGGGGATATTTTTGCGACATATTCGACATAATGCTTTTTGATGTCGGCGCTGTCGGACTATTGACATAAACAAAATAAATTGTTGTGAATATTTTACGCTATGTGCAAATAATACAAGAGAAGTTCAATAAGAAAGTTGAATAAAGGAAATCGTTTAAATTGCAAACAAAAATGTTTTCAATTTGCAAACAAACGCATCCCGCAACGGGAATCGAATTTTCCATCACCTGCCGATTTTTCAATAATTTTGAGGAAAATATTGTCACTGGTGGAGCAAATATATTAAAAGTTTTTCGTATCATTCCCGAAGTAGACAAAACGAACACAGCGGAAAAATTTAGTGGTAAGTCACTTATCTGTCACTAGTACAAACCCAAAGGGATTTCCATCTGCTTCTTCATTAGATTGTTTTCATGAATTCTATTTTTCACAGACCTTCGACCACCCAAAATGCGATTGGAATGCCTGAACACATACACGTTGTATGGCAACATAATGTCCTTGCAATCGGTGTCACTTTCCGGTTCACAGCGGGACGCTCTACTGATTAGTTTTAAGGACGCAAAACTTTCGGTTGTTCAACACGATCCAGACACCTTCGACCTGAAAACTCTGTCGTTGCATTACTTCGAAGAGGACGACATTAAGGTACTGAACAAAATATGTCTGAAGTTAACTCCTCTGGACCATTAAGCGACGATTAAAACGAGGAAAAACCCTCCCGAAATGAATGGAAAATTACTCTGCGTCAGTCTATTTTGAAATCATTGTTGTGGATAGTCCGACGCTTGGATCTCGTTGAGTTGGAAGACTTAATTGAAATAGTCGCGTATGATTGAACACCTCCTTTAGGTGCGATAGTCTCTTAAAGAAAATTTTTTAACTTTTCTGTCTGCACATCCCCATCTCAACAAAATCTAAGTGTTGGACTCTGACAACAGATTTCGAAATCTTGTCCCATGAAAATTTGATTCCCCCGGAGAGAGGTCCAGTGACTTAAATTTATGTTTGAAATATGCTTTTAAGGAAACTGAATTTGAAAATTCGTGAATTTCAGGGAGGATGGACAGGAAATTATCATGTGCCAATGGTGCGGGTTGATCCCGACAATCGATGTGCTGTAATGGTCGCTTATGGCAAAAAGCTGGTGGTATTGCCATTTCGACGAGATAGTTCGTTGGATGAAATTGAATTGCAAGATGTAAAACCGATGAAAAAGACACCCGTCCAGTTAATTGCTAAGACACCGATACTAGCCTCGTACATCATAACATTAAAGGATCTGGATGAGAAAATCGATAACGTAAGACAATTTTTCATTGGTTTATTCATAAAAATAATGGAATTTCGTATGGTTGTAGCTGATCGACATACAATTTTTGCACGGATATTATGAACCGACACTTTTGATTGTGTACGAGCCAGTGCGAACATTCCCTGGAAGAATAGCTGTGCGGACTGACACCTGCACTATGGTCGCCATTTCACTAAACATTCAACAACGTGTGCATCCGATCATTTGGACCGTATCAGCTTTACCATTCGATTGTTACCAAGTTCTGGCCATTAAAAAGCCAATCGGCGGGTGTTTGGTAATGTCCCACAACGCCCTCATTTACTTGAATCAAAGTGTACCTCCCTATGGCGTTAGTCTCAACAGCATTGCAGATCACAGCACCAGTTTTCCATTAAGTACGTTCGCCGTATAAACAATTTTTAATCGCTGCTGTCACAAAAATATATTTTCAGAACCTCAGAGTGATGTGACTATCAGCTTAGACGCGGCGCAAGTTGCATTCATCGATTACGATAAACTGGTGCTTTCCCTTAAAGGCGGAGAATTGTATGTTCTCACCTTGTGTGCCGATTCTATGAGAAGTGTGCGAAGTTTTCATTTCAGTAAAGCTGCATCGAGTGTCCTCACTAGCTGTGTAAGTTTATCATAATTCCACCTAACATCCGTGCCGCTTTGATGAAAGTTTTTATGTCGCGCACCCAACTACAATTACAACTTTATTTTCAGCTGACAATTTGCTGCGAAGAATATCTTTTTCTTGGGTCGCGTTTAGGCAATTCGTTGCTACTTCGATTCACCGAGAAAGATCACAGCACCGTAATTACAATCGACGACACAGATCAAAGTGAAAAAGAAAAAGGTTCCTGTGGTTGCATTGGGTTTTCAATATGTTTTTAATAATTGTTTTGAATGTTTCAGACAATCCACGCAAACGACTAGAAGAAGAAGAGTTGGAAGTGTACGGAACAGGTGAAAAGACTTCGGTTCAATTAACGAGTTTCACATTTGAAGTATGCGACAGCATTCAAAACATTGGTCCTATTGGATTTATGACCGTCGGTGAACGAGGCAACGACTTAGAAGTAGTTACATCTAGTGGCCGAGGAAAGAATGGCGCGATATGTGTTCTGCAAAGTACAATAAAACCTCATAACATCACTAGCTTCGGATTGGCCGGTAAAAATCGATTGTGCAATCTTATTTTTCTTCTTCAATTCGTTCAATATTTCCATTTAGGTTGTCATGACGTATGGACTGTGTTTGATGATCCCAACCAAGAAAGTGGTGAAAAACATAAGTTTATAGTTCTGTCTCAAAAGACATCGACAATGGTCAGTATAGTTGCGTGAATCAAGTGTCTATAATAATTCGGTATTTGGCCTTTCAGGTTCTACAAACAACCGACGAAATAAATGAAATTGAAAACACGGGCTTTTGCAACAATCAAAAGACCGTTTATGTTGGAAATATTGGAAACAATCGATGCATCGCTCAAATATTGACAAAAAATATCAGATTGTTGCAAGGCACACGTCTCATACAGAATATTTCAATCGACACCGCCAGTCCAATGAATTTTGTATCTTTAGCCGATCCGTACATTTGTGTGAAAACTGAAGATGGCCAAGTGATTACATTAGCTTTTCGAGAAACGAAAGGCACTCCTAGACTTGCGGTCAATAAAAGTTGTATTAGTTCTGTGAGTTTCAGCATTCGAACATATTTTGATTCATTTTTTTATTTTCTTTGTGTATTTTTCTTTGATTTTCAGACTCCGCCAGTTGTTGCTATAAGCTGCTACAAAGACGTTTCAGGACTTTTTACACATAAATTGGAAACAATAAATTTGACCAATGGAAATGATTTCACGGGCTACATGAAACCAGAGCCCCATATGAAAGCCGAAGATGAAGAAGACTTACTTTATGGAGAAAGTGGGAATGCCTTCAAAGTGACAAGTGTAAGAAGCGCAAAACTGTGCAAGATGTCAGCCACTTCTATTTTCAATTATTTGATTCAATTGCAGATTGTTGATTTGGCTGTTCCAATTAAAGCAAAACGTTCGGATTGGTGGCGACGGTTTCTTCAACAAAATAAGCCAACGTATTGGTTGTTGGTTACGCGCACCAATGGCAATTTAGAAATTTACAACATGCCGGACTTAAAACTAGTGTACATTGTCAACAATGTTGGTAACGGTAGCAAGGTAAATCGTGTCTCTCAATTGTCTTTCTTCCATTTGGTACAAAAGTGAAAAAATTTTAGGTGCTTAGTGACTCAATGGAATTCGTTCCACTGTCGTTTGGTGATGAAGTTGCTCACAGCGATATTTCTACACAAAACATCAATTCAAACTTAAATCCAGGGTTTGTAAAAGAAATCCTTATGGTGGGACTCGGTAGTAAAGGATCGAGACCGACATTATTCATTCGCACAGAAACTGACATCTTAATCTATCGAGTGAGTTAAGACATACATCAATAGTGTTAGTCAGTATGTTAAGTAAATGAAAAATTCTTCTTGAAGGTCTACAGATATTGTCGGGGACATTTAAAAATACGCTTCCGGAAACTAAATCACAATATTTTATTACCTAAACCAAAGATCGTGGAGGAGCGATCAGAAGAGGAATCGTTCGATTCGAACGTAGCTAAGATGAGATATTTTCGTAAGTTGAAGTGATCACAGTGGAGGCATCCATTCAATGCGTGTGTTGTTTTAGGAAACATTACCGCTAACGATGGAGTTATAATTTGTGGAGACCGGCCGTACATGGTGATGTTAACGATAAAAGGTGAACTGCGTACACACAGCTTCTTTGGTTTGACCGTAGTGCGAAGTTTCGCCACCTTTAACAATGTCAATTGTCCCAATGGTTTGATTTATTTCGACGAGAAGAACGAACTACAAATTGCCATCTTTCCGATATATCTGTCATACGATACTGATTGGCCGAGTCGAAAAGTTATATTACGATGCTCGGCAACGTTTATCACTTACCACAAAGAGAGTAAAGTTTATTGTTTGGTAACAGATACAGAGGAGGCTAGCAACAAATATTATCGATTCAATGGCGAAGATAAAGAGTTGACGGAAGAGAATAAAGGGGAAAGGTTCATTTACCCGACGGTAACTAAATTTCAAGTCGTTTTGGTTTCACCAATGTCATGGGAAGTGGTACCTAAGACGTCCATTGAATTGGAGGAGTGGGAGCACGTCATTTCATTCAAAAATGTGCATTTGGCATATGAAGGAACAAGGTAATTTTAGAATTGAGTTGATGATTGAACAGCTACAAGACAGGCGATAATGAAAAGTATTGGCCGGACTCGTACCGAAGAAATTCCATAGTTTAACGTTTGTGAATTTTGAAGTTAAGATTCTCTAGTCCGCAATTTCATTTCTGTTCGCTAAGTCTAAAAGCGTAAGCAATAATTAAAAACATTTCTTAGATCTGGATTCAAGGAGTATATTTGCGTTGGAACCAACTATAACTACAGTGAAGATATCACATCCCGTGGACGAGTGAGTTGTGAAGACTTGTATGTCTTGATGCTGGATGCAATAATACAATGTTTTTGTCTTAGATCTTGTTGTACGACATTATTCAAGTCGTTCCAGAACCAGGCGCTCCACTCACATGCTTTAAACTAAAAGAAATTTATGTTAAAGAGCAGAAAGGACCGGTGTCAGCCATAACCCACGTATTAGGATTTTTGGTTACTGCAGTTGGGCAGAAAGTAGGTTTCCTCGCAACATTAAACGCCGTGTACTTTGAATTGCATTTTATTTTGTAGATTTATTTATGGCAATTGAAAGATAACGATCTTATTGGCGTTGCTTTCATCGACACCAACATCTACGTTCATCAAATGGTTTCAATCAAATCATTGATCTTGGTGGCTGATGTGTACAAATCGATAAATTTGTTGAGATTTCAAGAAGAATATCGGACATTATCTCTTGTATCAAGGGACTACAATATGCTCAATGTGTTAAACGTTGAGTTCATGGTGGACAACAGTAACTTGGGATTCCTCGCCACGGATTGTAATGAAAATTTAATCATTTACATGTATCAGCCAGAATCTCGAGATTCATTCGGAGGTAAAATTAAGAGTTCATTTTATTTACTTGGATTTTCGTGTAAAATGGTAAATTTTCATTAGGACAAAAACTACTGAGAAAGGCTGACTATCACATAGGTCAAAAAGTGAATGCCATGTTCCGAATTCAATGTAACAATTCGCTAAAACAATGGAACTATGGGAACGATAATAAGCATGTAACATATTTCGGTATGTCAAACCGTAAATTAAATAAAAACAAAAACTTGAAGAAAAAAATTGAAAAATATTTCAGCAACTTTGGATGGAGGCCTGGGCTACTGCGTTCCACTGCCGGAAAAGACCTATCGTCGCTTGCTAATGTTACAAAATGTCCTGCTGACACACTTGGAACATTTATGTGGATTGAATCCGAAGTCATTTCGCACAATCAAATCCCAACAACGAGTCAATACGAATCCGTCGCGATGTGTGGTGGATGGTGATTTGGTTTGGTCGTTTTTGAACTTACCGTTGAACGAGAAACAGGAAGTATCCAAGAAAATCGGCACAAAAATTAGCGAAATTTATTCCGATTTATTGGAAATCGAGTATATGACTTCTGCTTTTTAGAACTAAGAGAAATATACATTTCGCGAAAGTAAAGGTCTACTTGTTTCATTGCAACTTGTGGGTGCTCGGAATTGTTTTCGAAAATGAAAGCATTAGGTGAGTTGGCTGTGTTTGGAGTTTCAGACATTTCCACGTGGATAGGCTGTGATTTTTCATGTTTTTCTAAATTTTATTGAATCATAAAGCTAATAAGATCCAGGGTTCAACGAAAATATTAACAGAAGATATGAAGCACACGCAGAGAAGACCTGTAATATAAATGAAAATAGGATTAGGAACGCTTGCGTCGCTATTATAATTTTGTATATTACGTCCACAAGAAATGGAAAGTCCATTGTAAAAAATCCCCAGCCGTATATTGAAATGGGCAGTATTTTGACTTGAAGAGAAAAATTACGCAGCTGAAAAGTATTGGCTATTAACAAGAACGTTTTTCTAATGTATAAGAAAAATAACATTTTTAACAACTCGAGAGAATCATTCATAATTTGTAGCGTGCGCACTTTATGAGTGTCCTTTTAGGACCGTATATTGTAAATATTCAAATTTTTTCTCTTACGAAAAATCAAACACATTTTTCGTGCAATTCGCCAATGCCTTCGAGCAGATTTAGCACAACACAACGTGTTGTAATGAATTGTGATATCCCAAGAAAAACGTTGTGATGAGTTTTGTGATATCCCAAGGAAAGCATTGTGACATCACAACGACATTTTCTTGTGTTGTGTTAACTTAACCCACGTCTTTTTTTGCCGTTTTCTCTAATTTAAACAAAAGGTGTTGTGGTTTGTTTTCGGGCTTGTGGTTTGTTTGTTTTTTTTGCATTAAAGAGACCACACAACTAATAACGTCGTCGAAAATATATACTTGTACCAACCTCTTCGTTTGATTTCATTTCCGTTATGGCGCTTTTATGCAGAAAACATCCGACGTGATCCGCCTGAGCAAAGAAAATGTGCGTTAGATGATATTCCAGAAAGAACGAGTAAACTTTAAACCTGTGTAACGCATTGTTGACACGCGTACACTAGGATCAACAAATTAGTGATCGGTGAAATGCAAATGAAACTCGAAGCCAACAAAGCACCGTATTTCTGAAAGTAGAGTCTGGCTACAACCCAATAAAAGGTTATGATAATTGTTATGAACAAATGTATCATCAGCGCCAAAATGCTCCAAGAGAAGCGCTTGTTGAATTGAACGGAAAACATCCAGATGTCCGAGTACAAACTTTTGAGTTCATGGAACACGTTCATTCCACATTCGCCATTTCCTTCAAAAGTTAAAGTTTTACAAATTACATTGATTTGGCATCCGATCCAGTCGATGTAAAAGACAAGCTGCATGATGCCGAAACGGATCATATATAACGACCAAAGACGAAGGTACCAGCTCCTAGCAAATGGTTCATCGTTTATAATTGAGGCCAATATGACAGCTTCTGTGACCATACCAACGAAAGCTAATATTGTTATTTCAACTAAATAAGATTTTACAAAGTTTCGCTTTTTTATTCCA
>WJQU01001930.1:0-50000 GCA_029228625.1 Pseudolycoriella hygida | reverse complement strand
GACAAATGTTTACCGACAAAACAGATTAAAATTCATATTTGGTAATTAAAACTGAAACTTGATTTCGTACGTAAAATATACATGCATTGTCCATGTATACATGGAATCACTTATTAACGTTTTCATATATTTCTGACAACTTAAATAAGCTGCGAGTTATTTACCCAAGTCAGTGTACTTTGAATACAACCAGGCTAGATATCGCGTGCATTAAATATTATAATAAAAAAAAGCGCCCCTATTAATAATTGCTGTTAAGATGACGATGGAGAGATAAAAACTTCTATTGAGGTCGCACCACTTTTTTGCCGGCGCTCTGTGAAATAGTTTTTGTTTGGCTGTTGGGAATTAAAAGTACACGATTCAACAATCTGACTGAACAATGAAAAATGTTAACGATATAATTATTTTACGAAAGTATGTCATTTCTTTACTATGTCAGATAAACACACGGATAAACAATTCAATTAAGTGCGAAAGCAGCAACAACAACAACACTATACAACTCACCCCACTTTTCAAATTCATTAAGGCTTCGGTGTCAACTATGTCTAAATCTTCCCAAGTTTTCCTTTGTTCTTGTTCTTTCGTACGATCAGTTTCTCTTGTGTGTTCATCAGTCTCATTCACTTGATCATTCACACCTTTATCGCCAGCACTATTTTTTTCGCCTCCTGTTGACAAGCTCCTTTTGTGTCTATCCGGTGAGATCATAGGACTTCGTTGTAAATTGTGTAAAACTTCGATTTGCTTGTGTGAAGGCGTAGGTGATATAATGTCAGGACTCAAGCTGACTCGACGATGTCGAGCTGATTTAGCTCTTTCCATTGGTGATTGCGAATTCGGAGATATACTATCGCTTCTAGAAATACGTGCACTTTTAGACCGTTGTTGAGATAACAACTCCTTGGTATTGTCCGTCGGTATGTCGATGTGAAGAATATCCGCTACCGAAACGCCATTCGATTCTGCAGTTCTACGCCTCGACTTCACATCATTATCACTTTGATTTACACTATCTGTGTCGGGTGTTCGAAGTTTTACAGACTCCCCTCCGAATGTTACTCGTCTCGGTGTTCTACCTCGTGTATAATATTCTCCGTTATTCATTTCATCTAATTCACTATCAGTCAAAACGCGAATAATTCCACTATGCTCATACACCGAGGTCAAGCAACTATTCTCTTCATTTGTCACACCATCATAAGATTTCTCTTCCAGAATTCTCAACGTGATTGGAGTATTTTCGATGTTGATTTCCGTTTCCATTATAACTTTTTCATCGGGGAAAACATTGGGACACGATTTTGCTTTCCTCAAATACTTGGGATCAGTCGATATGTCTGAATCATCGGCCTCGTCTTCTGTTGTCGACTTCCAACATGTCTCTGATGGACGCATGTTGTGATTGGTGATAATGTCGGGACTCAAAACTTGCCAAGCTGAATATTTTATTGAATCGGACGCATCGTAAAGATCATTTCGTGAATCCCGTGTTGGTAGATAATCCGGCAAACCGTAAACGTTGCATAAGAGCTCGAATTCTCGATGATCACCATGAGCAATATGCTCAGCAAATTCTCGAGATCCAATCATTTGACGAATTCTGAAAAATTGAAAACATTTTACGAATGTCTCGGGATCTGAGTTCGTTATTTATATGAAAGTGTGTAATGTGTGGTTTGGTAAATGTTGATGTCAATGTCAATGTGTTGTTTGAGACCGTTCAGAAATTACTCGGTCGGACATTCAGAAGTCAGCCTGGTGCTGAAAATCTAGCATACTAAAATCGAGACAGTAGTTCTTTGATGCAGGTCCTGATGATACATTTGGTCTTATCCTCATCCTCCTTTGAGTTCTAGAAGTAGTGTTACAAAAGGTAGCCTGAAAAAGTCTACACCAAACGTGGGATTCTGAACGATGCGATACCAGCGTATCACCAGGATGCAATAGTTCTCTAAATTCCCAATTCTAGAATTCAAAGAAGCGATTTGGTAGACGTATTAAAAATAACCAGACTGTCTTCTGAACTTCCTTTTACTCAAGAATGCATAAAATGCCGAATTTTCATGTAACGTAATTATTGAACGGCAGCGGCGCCAAACAAATAAAAATTAAATGTTTTGCTACCTCACCTTAGTAAGACTTTCAATGCAGTTTCTTGATAAGTGACTTGTGCCATTTTTACGGTCAAGGCATCGATTGCAGCTTTTATAATAAAATTACGTTTCACTTTATTTAAAAGTTGCGTTTGTATGAGCGAAGGAAGCGATAGCATAACAGCAATGCACTGCCGTCCAAACAAGGCCGAATTCATCAATTTTTGTTCCATACCTACTCCAATAATCTCAAGCAAAACCGTTTCCGGCATACCCGTTTCAGACATATAAACCTTTAGACAGTCAAGTGCACCCTTTTGCACTGCAGGAGCTGCATGACCTAAATTTTCAACAAGTGGCTTAATCAATGGACTGAAATATGGATCAGCCCGTTGACTCATTATAATCAACACGTCTACAAGCACTTTCAATGCATGTTGTCGAACCTGCCACTCGGGATCGTACAATCGTTCCAAAAATTCCGAAAACATTTCTTTTTCGTTTATATTCGACGGCAATGATTTGGTTCGAATTATGTGCTCCCAAAGTGGTGTTAATTGAAGGACTGAAAATCCTTCGTTTAATTTGACTTGGTTTCGTTGCAATCGATGTGGTGATATGGGTACTGCGATGGTTGATGTATCAGCATTATGATTTGGAATACGATGATCACTGTCTACTGAAGATGAGCTTTTGCGTGAAAATACGCGACGGAAAAACATTTTCCGTCACAATGATGCAAGAGAATGCAGTTGATAATATTTTCTTTACATTAACTTACTTTCTCAAAAAGAGCAACTCAAGCACTCAACGTTCTACTCGATACTGAATTTGTGAATTGAAAACGTGGGTTCGACTCGCATGAAAATCGAAAGGATTTTTGTGTATAACTGCAAGTTATGCATCTATTCCACCGCGCATGTCCATTTCTAATGTTTTGCTATTTGTTTATACCATTCGTAACGTAACGTAAGAAACAAAACAGTGAAAAGGAAACTAAAAAACTTCACAACAAATAATGGTATGGTAAAAGAGAAAGGTATTCGGAAACGAGTTACGAGTCAAACGATACAAAAGAGGAATTGAAATCAAAAAAATCCTTCCCACTTCTCTTGATCTTCAGGTAAGAGAAAATTCCTATAAATCAAGTTCGGAGTTCTCTACGATTTTCACATTTCTTCGAAAAAAGCTTTTATGGTGAGCATCTTTCTGTATAAGTATATAAGTATAAGAAAAAAACTGTATGTTTTCAATACAGAGAAAGTTTATTTCAAATTCTATGGTATAAAAAAGTGTCAGTCAAACTACTCGGAAATGTCTTCCATTTTGTCAGCTGGTTCCAGAAAACGCTTAATCGCATCTGCAGCTGCTATCATATCGAGTCCTTCCAAAATGTAACTTAAATTATCTAAGCTGGCGTCGTCATCATCATTAAACCAATGATCAAGCATTGTTCGACATTGCTCCGAAACATTTGAATTAGAATCAGCAAAAAATTTACATAAATCGGGAGTGTAGCCTGATAATTGAAACGAGTCAATCGAAACGAATAAACAATGTTGTAGTTACGGTTGTACTCACCCAACTTATTGGCAAGCTTCTGCCATGTCTCACCAATTATTACCGACAATTCTTTCAACTGTTCCGGCGTTGCAATCGCCGTCTTGTGAGTGTTTTTATCATCGAGCTCATGTGGTTTCATCATTTCCGAATCCTCTTGCCATCTGCTCAATCCATCTTCATTGGAGTTTTGAATTTGGACTTCTTCGATTTCAACTTCTGGCTTCGCCTCAACTAACTCATTTTTTATTTTTGTTCGACTCTCGTTGATCTTCTTGCGAACACTTTCCAAATAGTCGGACACTTTGTTGGGTGTTTGAATCATAGTGAAAAAATGGGGTGACTGACGAGCCAGCAAGCGAAGCGCACGCCATTCAAATGTTGCATCCGTTTTGTCCTTGGGATTTTCCAGATATTGTTCGATTGATGGTAAGAAGTTGCGATCACTACCACGACACGCCTGTAAATTGTCGGGACAGAGATTCCAAAGGCGAGTGAGTTCGGTGTTTCCCATGTAGAATTTGTTTTGTTTGCATGCATCTGCTACCGCATCGCCCAAATTTCTTTTGAATTTTTTAGCTGGTGGTTTAACTGACTCGTCACTGCTTACTTCTGGCCTTTTAAATTCTGTGAAATAATCGACAGATGTACCGTTAATCATCCGTCTATCAAATGTGTATACCTTTGCAGCCGTCATTTTTCCAATTGTTCCACATTTCTTCTCTTTGCAGCATATGCTTCACAGTTTTTGCAAACTTTTTTCCGCAAGGTGGTGTCTCTTCCAACAATTTGTAAATTTGAACTTCCGTTTCTTTAATGAAGTCTGACTGTGACGTAGTGAGACTGTACGTTTCACTAGAAGACACATAATAATTGTTACAATTAGTTCAGAAGAATGTATGACTAACGCTTCTTACGCTTTGAACTTAACGGTTGATCGTAAGTACTGGAACAATATGAGACACTGTACTAAAACCGATCTACGGAAATTAGAATCGGACAGTTGCAGTGCAAGCAATTTGGAATTTGTGAGAAACTTTGAAAAGAAATGTTGCGTTCTGATTTCTTCTTCCATTTCCACGTCATCATTTTGATCGTTGCTGTTACCTGTATTGGTTTTGGATGTTGTGTCACGTGGCTCTTCAAGCTTGAAACTGTTAAATGCGGAAAGGACACTGGTAGCATGCTGAAATATATGCGAATGTAACGAAAACGTGTGAACAATTTTAGTAATTTTTTGTTAATACCAAAGCGAATGTTTTCCATTGGACGGTGTTATAGCACTGATTTGGATTGCGGAAGAAATCTTGCAGAGCCCAAAATTTACAATACAAATTGTAATCGATTTTCACGTGGACATTTTCGGAATCTACTAGCGAATCATCGATGTCAATAGCATCGCTGGCATATTCCGTTAAATTTTCCAGATTGAATTCAGATACAACATTGAGTCCGGATCTTTCCGAAAAAGGAAAAAATTTTGCGAGAAAAAGTAAAATTCGACCGCAAAACACTGTATTCTGAGATCTCGATAAACGTCTCAGTAAATCATTACACATGCGAAGAAGGTGATTTTTACATGCTGTGAAAAATAATGGCTCCTTCCATACATCTAAAAAGAAATAAAAATACAGATTTGTGTTGTTAGAATAATTAGGAATTATAAGAAACTATGGTAGAGTTCACAAAGAATGCAACAATTACAAGGAATCTCTTAATTTGTAAGCTAAATTTACCACCTAGTCCACAAACACACAACTCGTTTATATTAAAAAAAATCAGAATAAATTTACACGTGTTACATTACTATGGTAAAATCACAAGACGTGTAACCAGAAGAAGCTGAACTAGATTGAGCAAAAACTGCATGAATATGAGATTCCCCCCCAACTCTTCCTTACGTTTTCGATCGGTAAGACATAAAATAAACACTATTTGTCTTTCTCAAGAGATTTTGACGTTAGCTGGTCGTAACGGTTCAATTAACAACATTTCAACAAGAAAGAATCCTTTAGAGATTTTGACTGAAAGCAAGCCAGAATTCTGAGCGGATGACATAGAAGAGTGTTCCAATTTTAGGGTCGAGGTGTTTTGCGGTCAAATTTTTTTGCTAACTTTTGGTTTTTGATATTGAGATACTCGCTAAAATATTATGACTTTAAATTCTTCGATTTAGACCCACTTACCGACGTTGTCCTCGACATAACAAAAAAGTTTTTCAGATTCATCCAGAGTAACAGCATCGAAAATGTCACCCAATATAGTGATAGGGAGAGCTGGTGTGACTAAATCATTCCGAACCGCTTCAACAGACAATTGCACATAGCCTATGCAATCCTTTGTTTCAAATACACTTTTAAATAGAAATTCGCGAAACGTCTGATCCAATGTAGATTTGGCATCGAAACCGTTTGTATCGTACAAAGCATACGATGGCTTCAAGTATTCAATATCCTTTTTGTTTACACATTTTTTTAGCGAATCCTGAAATGCAGATGTCATTAAATTTCAGGTTATAAAGTCTGCAAACTTTTATTTATTTACCGTAAATTCCTGTTGTGCTCGCAAATACAAAGACGACATGTTTCGCGAGCTGAAATAGAGTTTTGTCGCTAATTCTTTTTGTAAAAGTAGTGAGATGCCAATAACTACAACAATATCAAAAAAACAATGTTGTTACTGACATCACAGAAGATAAAAATGTCTGTGTTGACGGTGTTTGCATTTGATTTCAAATTTCCCTTAGTTCAGTGCTGTTAGCTTGTTTTTGTGTACAGAGCCGAACTTTTTTCTCTTTATCTTTGCTTTGTTGAGGAACCAGAATCGCAATAAAGGAATCTGTAAAGTGGAGAAAGTGTTTTGAAGAAGTTAATTCCTTGTATACAAAGTGGTCTCCGGTGCTCTCTTGGGACTTAATAGAAATTCTGCAACTTGTCAAGTAATAACTTGACATTTTTAACTTGACAAAATTTTTTTTTCAACTTGACTTTTAAATAGTATACCATTTTCCATGTAATTTGACATTTATTTGTTATGGTATGTAGACCACGATTGAGCCAATGTTAGAATGGAACGTTGCAATTTTTGTAATTTTTAATTAATGAGGAAGTTGTTGCGAATGTTTTCAAATTATTTAAATTTTTTTTTTACAAAATAACGTAGTAGCACCGGTTATTGAACATTTTGCGCCTATTTAAAACTTATTTTCGTTTGTATTTTTCTCAATTTTTCTGGTCTTCAGCAAAGAAATATCATAATTTTCCTATTTTCATTTGTATCTCACGAGGAATCGTTTATGTCCCAAAGTTTTTAGATAAGATTTATTTTACCAAAAGAGTTACTTAAATTTGTTCAATGTTTGGGGCCCGTTCAATGATAGGTGCTACTACGTTAATTGGCTAATTTTACGCAAAACTATCCCAAATTTAGCTTACACCTATAAACGCAAAATATATTCAGAGTGCGTTACAAATTTTCGATTTACTCGGAAAACTGTAACATTCTCCATACAAATATTCAAATCTACCAGATTGCTACTGTCAATAAATTCATTCCAAACTAGCAAAATTTAAAATTTCTAAACTTCATTCAAATTTTCCGCAAAAATTTTAAGATTTGGGAAGAACTTAATTGGCTGCTTATACGTTTAAAAATGAAGCTGACCTTTGTTTTCTTCATTTCGTTTCGTTGCACCTTCTGTAGGAAAACTGAGAAAAATATAATTAATTAATTATCCGTAAGTTTAATGAATTTGAGCAACTATAAAAACGTGTAGGTCAAAAGGTGAACTCTTCTGACAGTTCGTAATCATCTTCAAAAGGTAGAAAGCAGAGTTTTTCCTAGGCTACCCTATGCCGCCTATTATGAAAAAAAAATCATGACCAAGGGATATGGGTGAGAATCAATTTATGAAGCATCACCTAAACATTTTCTAAATTTCCAGTGGGCGCATTTTTTTAATAAAAGTAATAAGTGAGTACTACAAATTGAACAATTTCTGGCCAACTGAGTTTTTTCAAAAAATATTTTTGAGGTGATGCCGAAAAGGCAATTTTTACAGATTTACATCGATTCCGATTGCGACCTTGCGACCAACGGAATCGATGACCTTCTGTAATGGTCTTTTTGGCATCATTACTAAAGTATACCATTTGAAAACCTAGAAATCCTTATATTGTGACTGTATTCCATTTTGCCAAAAATCCTGTTAATTTCTCCAGTGTTTTTTTACACATTCTATACACTTGACGTTTGAAGCTGACTGACTTATTTGAGAATTCTGACATTTGAAGCAGATTATCTTTAGTTCATGATTTCGACGCTACGATAGATGTCGCATTTTTGTTGAGAATTGCCTATAAATCTGATGGAAGGAACTGTCATATGGACAAACTTTTCTTTAATTTGTATGCGAAATGTCAAATGATGATGACATTCTCTTACATTTGTAGTTTACATACCGCCATATCAAGTATCTGAATGAGTTATAAGTGTAGCAAAATTGCGGATAATGTCAAGAAAGTCTACAAAAGGACGAAGAGTACTGGGAAATTTATTTATCATATTTGTTATATTTACTTATTATGCTTATTATTAAGTTTCGGTAAAAACCGGTAATAAAAACTGCATAACCGGTAATCGGTATTATCGTTATACAATTACCGGTTTCACTTCCCTAGTGTTGATGGTGTCGATTTGACCATAGACCATAGCATCTGTAAACATTGAGAAATTTCCATGCTTCTACGTCGTATACATGCGAAAAAGAAAGAAAAGCCTCTGGATTCCAGCAGGTTCGTTTGAGTTTACTGTTAACATTACAGGGTGCGTGAGCTAAAAAACTTTGTAATGGCTGGTATGGTAACAAAGCTTTACTTAGTCTCATACTTCTATTATTCTGTTTACTGGATTTGCACTAGATCTGCTTTCCAGATGTCGGAAATTCGCTTAACGATGGACTAATAAATGCACTGGTGTGACAATCTTTGTAAGAAAAAACAAGAATTCTTAGGTAAAAGTTATGGGAAAGTGTTTATAACATCAAAAGTAAAATCAGCTAATTAATATTGCCCAAATTGTATTTTGGAATAAGAGTTACCTGCAAAAACTGAAAAACCGTAGGCCTCGCGAAGTCATCGGTGCAGCACATAACAGTGCTCACACAAAAAATCAGAAGCAAAAGTACAATTGACAAATTTTTGAGTATGGCGTACTTATGAAGATACCGTGTATACTTTGTTACGATATGCAAATTTAATCGATTTCTCTGCGAAAGTAAATACAAATATTTAGTTTTCATTCGACAATTAGACAATAAACAACTCACGCATATGGAGAATGTTGTCCAGTGAAAATTTGCTTTATTCGTTATAAATAATATCTCTGTCCTTGTCGCCTGTCCATCTCGTATAAGTTTGAAAAAAGTGTATTCTCAGTTGTTTTTCCACGTTTTTTTATCTGATCAGTTTGAGTGTAGACCGAATTTTTGTAAAGAAAAATAATGGCTATGAATCAACTGTTTCGCATTCGGACTAAGCGTTGTAAAAGTGAAAAATGGTTATCGACATTTTCAGTTGTTATAGGCTTATTTTCCCTATCATCAATATTTATAGACGCCACACCAGTGCAAATAACGAAAGTGGAGAATTTTCATCCGAATAAAGTAGAGGACATTAATTTACCTGAACATTTAAATAAAACTGTTTTCCTTGCGTTACTTAAAGTTAAAATAGAAAATTCAAATGGCGAGCCCATTGATAATAATTTATTATTTTACCCAACATTTTCAACAAAATCCTGTGATTATACGAACCAAGCACTGCCTATCATTTTTAAAAATGAAACCGATATTGTACTATCAATAAGTGACATTAAAGGACATACGGAAGGATATCTATGTTATAGAGCCGAAGGAGAAGCCGAATTGCATCATTTGGGCTTAGTATCGAAATTCGTTAATAAAAGGTGAGACATTTTTGGTATTCCCAACGGAAATTTTCATTAAAATATGAGGGTGTCTGCAACTAGTCTGAATGAATAGTATATTGAGTACTGTGCTAAAAATTTTCCGAACTAAAAAGGAAGTTTCAAAAAACAAGAAAAACGTTAACTATTTAGAAAAAGTCATCAGAACTACGCCAAGCTTAAACGAACAACTGAACGAATCCACCATCAGTGAGAACCTCTGGTAAGGAACGTCACATTACGAGTGTATATTCCTTGTCACAATAATCTTAGTTTTTTTATGAAATTCTATAGACTCTTTCCAAGGAAACATTTCACTAAAAGAACAGACGCAAAGCGACAAAATTGTAGTAGTTGTTGAAAGCGGTAACGCCTAGTGCATTTTTGAGTAGTCGTGCCAGCTAAACTAAGACTCTCCCGGAAAAGTGTCTTCCACAATTTTCTTATATCAATTAGCCCTATAAACCGTCACAATTTCATTAGGTTCCTCGAACGCGCGTTTTTGAGTTTGGGTGATTTCACAAAGAATGACCCATTTGTGAGAGATCGGGTGCAAAATTGGCATAAATTATCTTTGAAGGAAAAAATCATTATGGAACTATCGGTTTCTCTTTTTCCCGTGCTATGTCACATGAACGACTCATATTCCTGATAATCATGTAGGTTTTTAGCATTATCTTCACCACTATCTATCAACCTGATAGCAAAACTAAAACCGGAAAACGAAGTTCATCGCTGATATTTGCTGTTCTACAACACAATCGGTGATGGGTGACCTCCAGAAATTTCATAAAATGATTTTTTAAAATCAAAGACTCTTTAGTTTGTGACAGGATTTTTTAGAAGTCGTTAACCCCTCGAACACAACAAGTGAGAATCGCTTTAAAGTAAATACAATCTTCAATTACAATAAATTGCCAACCGGCCACATTTTTTTATGAAATTATTAAAATCAAAATGAACAGCACATCATTACAAATTACTGAATCGTTTTATCGAAACTGCAAAATATTACGCAAAAACCCGTTCGTATCAGAATAGATATTGCAAAGAGATATGTGTACGCCTCAGAACATTCATATTACAATGTTTTTAAAACTAGCAAAAAATTCAGTGTATCAAATTCTTCTCAAATTAAGCGACTCACAAAAATAACCCAAGGTGAAGGCAATGTCAAAAACCCTCCCTAGCTCAGCCGCCATTGTTTCATGGCAAAAATGTTAAAATCCATCAACGCAAATGCAGCCAGCTCTTTTATACGGCACCCAGCCTTGTTCCAATATTCTGTTTTTTCAGTGTGTGGAAAAATTTCTTTACCATCGAGTGGGAGGTTGGTATCCCAAGCCGAAGGTGAGGAATGTTCTCTACCGAGTTAATAAACAAATCATAAAATCCACTTCAAAAGTGGAGGTGTGACGCAAGTCTATTTTGTCAATTTACAAAAGTATTGATATCAGAGGGGGCACGCAATAAGTTTCGATAGGCAAAATTATTCTCTTCCAGTTACAAGCTGTGGTTCGACATGAAAAGAATACTTTTAAAACAAAATTACGAGCTGTGTTCAAAAAATTGCGTCATATTGCCAGATATCATACACTACTTTGTTGATCAAAGCAACAAATCAACGAAACAAAATCTGACACCAACAATAAGTGTATAATTTAACTCCCTAGCGAAGCACTGCGGTTAAAAAACTTTTTTTCTATTATTTGACTCCTTAATAAGCAGTTTCCATGATATGCTTGCCGATATATGTATGAAAATGTTTCATTGATCCTCTTTCGGACTCTTCTTAGTCATATTCAGATGGACAGACAGCCAATCTTTTTTGATATAATTCAATATCTTTAGACGATATTAAAAATATCCACCCCTCAACAAAGTCTTCCTCATGGTACATCAAAGTGTATTATAGTAAACCTATAGGATATGATAAATAAATATAGGATCTTTGTTACTTGTCCTACTACCCATAACATGTCCAATTATCTTATTCAGCAAACCTATCAACATTGCCTCAGGAATGAACTTTTGATTTTTTTTCAAGTCTTTCAGTGGTCGTTATTTTATAATATTTGGGATAAAAGATAATTTTTTGGATGTAACTTGATAAATTAGATAAACATCGATTCGTTTATTTCTTAGAAACGATCGTTATGATTATGAAATTCTGAACGAAAATATATGCAAACGCAGGCAGCTGTCCGTGGTTCAAAATTCAGTGATCGCAATTTTTACAGGTTTTTTAAGTAGCGAAGGCTATAGTCGAATCACGTTGGTCGGACATTTTGATCGAATGGCAGGAGTTGAAAGACAAAAAATTTTTTCTTGAGCACGACTGCGCTACTAGGCGATAATATGGTTCCAAGAACGATATTATCATCACTGGGACGATATTATCGTTCCGGGCGAAAATACAGTGGGCGCATTATAGTAAAAAATAACCTAACGGAAACAATTTTCTTATATTATATGTTTTATTGACCACAACGCATTGGAACCCCTTATATGAATAGATCTATGTACTATTTGAACTCCACATCAAAGAAGTGTGAACTTCTTGCACTTGATGCTACAAGAACCAACAATGCATTTCAACCGGCAGATTATAGCATTATATACGTGTCTTCGTACAGTTTCATGCACGCTTTATCGTGAGAGAATTGTGCGCTCAATTGATTCGCACCTATCTTCAACATTTATTGAAATGGACAACTCATCACTAGAAGTGCACGCTTACAAGCCACAATATATGCGAAACTCCGAAATCTATTTAGATACAAAGACAAAGTTAATGAATGAAACCTTACTTTATGTGCTACTCGCATAGCGTATACATGTGCATTGAAGTGAATGCTACAATTATCGTACGCGTTACGCTGTGAAAAACGTTTAGCTGCATTCGTAATAGTTTAATTATAGAAATACGAATACTAAATGTCATGTAGTTGTTGTTCCTATTTCATTTATTTGAATCGCGAAAAAATTTAATTTTAAGTCGAGTCTTGCTCTCATGTGCATCATGTATATGATAACATGATAAGGAAATTCTGATAAACAGCTAGTACCCTCTTAGACTCATTAGCGACTTAAATGCTCTTAAAATTTACTTTGAAATTGAAATTAGGCCACAATTACACCCAAATTTTGTTATCATTGACTTTTGTGTTACATAAACAATTCTTGAGCAAATCTTTCGAAGATAAAACAAAGTTTTGTTCGAAATTTCATTGTCGGTTTATTGTGACATTTTGTTTTCTTAAATCTTCAGAAACTGACTATATCCGGTACTCGTGAGTTGTTTTGCGTTGAGTTGTCAGAATCATAAGCTATTTGAAGCTATTTTTAAAATATCTTTATCGACCCCTCAAATATTTACATCATCACAGTACAATAAGTTCTCCTTACACAATGGATTTTGTTGATGAGACCGCAAACATTAATTGAAATAATTAAGAGCCCTCACCAGCACAGTAATTCCAAAATAGTCATTTTTTCCGACTATTGGGTTATGTACCCCATTTGTGGTCGATTTTGAAATTAGTCAAAAAATTCAGCACACACTGAAAAAAGTCCTGGGCTTTATATACGTGCTGGACGTACCAAACGAGCCTGGGTACATATTTTGAGCGCGTTCAGATACGTCCAGCAAACCTTCGACAGCATTTTCAACTTCAAAATAAATACTGTCACGGCAAAATAAATATGAGTTTTGTACTCCTTCGCAGGATTTTGCGGTGTTGAAAACCTTCGCACATATTCATTTTGGCCATTTCAAATTTCAATGTTTTTGCAGCATTTTTCTTTATTTTCTTTATGAAATTTTTTTGACATCTGAAGCTTTTATTTCGAATTGTGGTTACATTAGTGCAAGTGAATCACAAAAAGCGAGGACCCTGTATTCGTTTTCACTTTTATCTTTGTCATAAATAATAAATATCCTCTAAATTCCTATCGTCTGAGACGGTTCCTAAAATGGCTGATGCACTTCCTCTTTGTAATCGCTACGCTGATCCGCTGTATTAGGAAACTGGTTCATCGTTTTTCTTCGGCAATGTTTTGCATAAGTTCACCGATGCGATTGAGGAGTTTCAGGGCTTCTTCCCCGAAAGTACCCAATGTCTTGACACAGACCGGGATGACATGAAAGTTATTCTTTAAATTCTGGTACAAGAATGTCTTGTAACTTTTACGCTTCTGGGAAGCGTGACCTGCTTCTCTCGCTTTTACAACCTGTAGGTTCGAGAATTGCTGTGATTTTGCACGTGTTTGATTAAATTACTAATCATGCGTGTCTAGCGTAACGACCAGTTCGCTTTAGACAACACAAGCTCTGGTGACCCATTTCGTCACCTGAGCTCCACACACACAGGTTTGCGAGACGCATACTGGAATTCCAAGACGGAGTGACACTATGATCCTAAAGGACTGGTCGTTCATAAGTGTGTCGAGTGACGAAAACGGAAATACTTTAAGCCACGCTTCGGCTTCGTCAGACTTGTAGGCTGGTTATTCTGGCTTTTTCGGACTCACCGGTGCAGTTTTCGAGACGGCTTGGTGTATACGAGAACATAGCTCAAAATCCCATTTGTGTTGAGAGGAATAATTTCTGTCTGTGCGATATTGGACCATGCGCTGTGCGGTCTTCGACTGTTGACGATCTTCTGATAGTGAAAATAATGAAACAGTGCTACTACAGATTTTATATCATTACTGTATTTTCGATCATAACGGTTCGCTCCATAAAAAGAAATCTTTGTTAGGGAAAAGAGTTTGGAATCCGAAAACAATTTTTCTTTCATATTTGTAACTTTATAAAGTAGGTGTCGTAATCGAAGATAAGGCAAAGTAGACATCCACGTTTCGTTGCAATTAGGAAATGGAAAGCGAAATATTGCTTTGTTGTCAAAGCCTCATTATCATAATTCAAGGGTACGATAATCATGTTTATGCATGTTGGTACTTATATGATCTAAGAAAGGCTATAAGTTTAGAGGTGTCTGAGAAACTCTGGTAGTTTGAAATTTACGAAATCTTACTATTACTGGCAGGCGCGTCGAACGGAAGTTATGTAATGGTTTTTATACACCTCAGTGGCTGTCTAGGGAGCTAAGTCATACATTACTGTGTTGTATCAAAATTTGTTTCGTTGATTTCTTGCTTCGGTGTAAAAAACCTTCACATTTCTAAAGGATAATTTATTTATCCTCTCGGAGGATTATATCCCTTGCCTTCTTGTCTGGATACAAGCTTCCTCCTCGAAGATAAATAAATTGTATAGCATGTAAATTCCTTTAAAATCATAGTGAATCGCAAGATGAGTAAACTAAAGACTATCACCTGAGGCACATCTCCATGACATCTTACTTCGTTTACCCACACGAAAATCTTCCTGAAAACGTCACAGAAAACCACTACCCACTACCCACTACCACTACCAATAAAAAATACTAAAATACTTATCTCAGAAAAACAAGGTCCCCATGGGGAAACGGCACCGTACACATCTACTCCCCGGCGAAAAATCTTTATTTTAGGCACTGCAACCTACGTTTTCGGTGCGTATCGGGCGTATACGTATCCCACGACTTTCTTCAATGCACACAATTATCTCGCATGCCTACTGCGTGGGCTGCAAATTTCGCCGATGGATGAATTTTTTTATTTTCCTCCCTTACGCAACTCGGGAATAAATTTTCGGCCTACTCCCTTGTTACGTAAATAACTATTAAACGTTGACGTTATTTCTTGAATTATTTTCTTTTTTTTAGATAAAAACTACTTTAGACCCGTACGAATACGAAGAAGTCTCATAGGTTTACTAAGGAATTTGAAGGAGGCTTGATCGACACCAGCGCTCACTCGTGAAACTTCTATGACTTAAATCGATCGTCTTTATTTTTTTCATCCTAAGATTCAAATTTTTGATAATTCGTAAAGGTTGTTTGCAAAATTTGAGCTTCTAGGGGAATTTGTAAGTTCTGTGGGTCTTTCAGACAAATAAGATTGACTACAAAATTTGTATAATGTAGAATTCATTCGATGCGGGAACGTACTGGTCCTAACTTTTGTTTCTTAAAAAAAAACACGAAAATATTCAAGAAAAAAATAGTCTTGAATAACTTAAGTACTCGAAATCTTTGACAAAAACGTACGGAGCGTCAACAAACCTGTTTCGTATGGAAGTTGCATTCATAAAAAACTCGACTGTACGAACACTGACTCTAATCCAAATATTGGAATTGAACACCAAAATTTTCATTGTTTTTGTTGATAAATTAACCAAATAAAGATAATGTCTTGTTTGAACATTCCGTGCTAATTAAATAACAACATCAAATTATCCCAGAAATGCCAATATATCGATTCATTTGTGTTTGTCTCATAACACAACATGATACGAAAGTTTATTTTTTTTTATAGTTCGTAAACATCTATTTTACCCACATTGTGTGATCTGTGTGATTAAGTGTAACACTTTACTTTTTTTTCCTCTCCCTCAGCAATCTCATTCATTATTTTGATTAAATGACTACCAAATCAACATCTGTATTTGTATATATTACAAGATAAGATAACATAATTTCAATGCTTCTTTGAAGTATTCATTGAAGGCCTTTCTCATCCAATGAGATTTTAAATAAAATAAATAAAATTCAATGGCTAAAGAAATTATTTCCTCAAAGATTTCATTTCATTTTCAACTACACCTAGTGATGAAAACGCCGAATGAAACTATTTTTAAAATTGTGTTTCTCCGATATTTTCAAGAAGGAATGTTCTTAGTCTAAAGCAATGCATTCTGGTTTTCATGTTCATAACTTATGATTGGCTACGTTTCGTTCGAAGACACTAATATGGATACATTTGGGTGAAGTAATCGCAAAAAACACGCATTTTTCTAGGTGTAACTAGTTATCGTTGGATGTTATTTCTTTTACCGTCTATTCCACCTTTTCAATGATACAACGAATTTTGTCCATAGAGAGAGAAACCATTAGACATTTGGTGAGGCGACAGTCAAATTTTTTAAACAAATAGCTTATGTGTCATTAATCGTAAACAATGTTCTAATTGCGGTAATGTATCGACAAATAGGAAAGTGTGTGCCGTTTTCATTAAAACATCTTCTGATAATTGCTATTGATATGGAAACCTCCATTCACTGATAGTGATAGATAAAAGTGATTTTATTTTAATTAGTTTCACTCGTGAATGGAAGCCTTTTGCATTGTGTTATTATCGATATTACATTAAATACCATACATTTAAACCTTACGAAATTTTACATTGCGCACACTTATAAAAATATTCTCTTACACGAAAATAGAATGAAACCCGAAAAAGATTTTCATTTCATTTCCACGTTTTCTTTTGAACTAGTTTCATGCAGTTCTACTAGTTCAGTCAGCTAAGATTTCAAGTATTAATTGATGACACATGCTCTGTTCTTGCGAAGGAATACGTCATAGATGTTTTCGCTTTCGATCTGTTTGCTATTATGCTAAAAGCTTTTACCATCTACGTAACGTTTATCGATTAGTCCCATAGAGAAAGTTTCTTCTCTATTCGCAATTTGCAAACATCAAATTGATGGAAATTAATCGAATTAAAGAAAAATTTCAAGGAAAATGCAATCCTTCAAACATATTAGTAGGCTGGAAAATGATATAAGAAATCAAATATGATGGGTGCAACCGGACGTTCGTGACTCGATAACAGAATGCCCTGAAATATTCGAAAATAATTTTATTGCATGAGATCCACTTAAAGGTCAGATTCTACGACAACATTTTGCCAATCACATGAAAGTTAACTAAGTTAATTATAAACAGAAATTCGAAGCAGAATATCATCAGTTCTAAGGATTGTCACGCCGCGCCGCGCCGATCACTAAAAAGGTGATTTTTCGTCCTTATTTTACGCCAGCCGATCACTAAAAAGGTGATTTTTCGTCCTTTTTTTACGGCAGCCGATGACCTAAAAATGTCTGTTACAAATATAGTTTTTGCGCCGTCGCTTCGTTCGGAAGCATTTTTACGCCGCGCCGACAGAATAAGTTGGATCGGCGCAGGTGTATACTCAAAACGCGGAGGGCTATACTGCCGCGTTTCATCAATTTGCTTCCAGAAATGCATTGTAGGTTTGTTGTTGCCTACTGAAATAAATTTCTTCTACCTCATAATTCACCAGAATTTTGTTAGGTCATCCTTGTTACGAAGTTGCATGGATTCTTGGTTTCGAGTCGTTTCATGTTCATTGGCAATTTGTCTTATGGTTATGGGTTCGTTAGCTACCGGAATCCCAAGATCTGGGTGGATGTAATTGTTGGCTCTGAACTCTGTAGCAAATCCAACAAAACTTTCGACTATTTAACATTCACATTTCACACACAAACAAAAGTCCGGTTCCTGTGAACGTTTCTAGAAGGGCATGAGTGTGGGCCCTTTTGGGAAAAATAGGGATGTACCGACGCATTAAGCTCATAATAATACAAACATTCCTTAAGAACAGCGCTAGACCACAACTTGGTATGAGCGAATGGTAGACAACTCGAGGAATCGGGTGGGACAGGTGTTAATTTCACTCGATCGATTGAACTGATCCAATTGATCAAGTATTTGACCAAGTTGATTAAATATTTGGTCAATTATAATATCAGCTTGATCAATTAGTATCTATTATAGGGTCGATTTGATCAAACGGGAGGTGAGATAATGGGGAATTGACTCATTTGACTTCAGTGGAAATAAAAGGAATTGGAATTGATTGTGACACAATTTTATCAAATCCCTCGGGTATGTGTGAATTTACATGCTAACAACAATCACCGTCGCTCGACTTGTGATTGTGATCGGACTAGCTACTTTGTTTATTGTAATATTATTATGCATCCGCTCTAAAGTTCGACCGTAATATAATTGCGCCATTAAGATATACATGGCGCAGTTATATTACCGTCCAACTTTAGAGCGAATGCACCAATATTGACAAATTTTTTATATGGTGCACAATATTACCTTAACTATCCGTAATGTTTTACCTTTGTCGTGGTTGCTTACCCTAATGGTAATGCCACTTTCTGGTATCTTTTCATGATTTTCAATTTTGAATTGATTTTGCAAACTTTTGCTACATGTGGCCATGGCCATATATTCGTAATGTTGCACCTACTGTACTTTTGGGGCGGTCCCTAACCTGGTTTCGGCCGGCGTCATCTTATGCCCCACCGGTGTTAGATCATTCGTGATTCACTGTGCGACATAGTCTATAGAGGAGAATTTACTCGCGGTCCGGAGTAACTTATTTAGTTTTACCAAATCAAATCCAGAATTTCTCTTTCGACCTCACTTATCGGGTAATAAAACTCGTGAAGAAAATCAAAATTTATAAATAATTAACTCGCACGTGATTTTGCCTATAAACCAAGTGCAACATTGGAAACACCCACTCGTTTTTAATTCTGTTGTTTCTGTATCGATGTAGTTTACACCAGTTTTAAACGTATTTTTTTAATTTAAGTTCGAGATAAAGATTGTACAAATCAATATAACTAAATCATTGATTGATAGGGCAATGCGTCAAACTCCTAAAGTCTATCGCACGTTCAATAATGTTCCTTATGATAAGCGAATATTTTTGGAAGCATTGAAATCACAAGTTTTCTATAGAAACTAGATTTCCAGCTATGTTTTCAATTGAATTAGCTTACTTCTCGAAGATGTAGGAAAAAAGTTGTAACCGACCCCAGAAAACCCCTTAACGGTCCAAAAAGTGGTCAAAAATACGGTCCTATTAGAATTCAAGTTCAAGATCACATCGAGATTGCATTTAAAAGTCAGATTCTTTGAGGAGATCCTTCCCTTTGAGTTTTCGTAGCATCCGAGGGGTGGGTAAACGTTAATTTCATTCGAACCTGGTTTCGACTTTTGTTATTTTTTCAATTTTTTTTTTTTTGTTTTTTTTCAGTTTTCTTCTAGTTTTTTAGTTTTGTTTTAGTTTTTGTATTTTTCGTATTAAAACTAGTTTTTTGTTTTTCCTCCTTTCGAACCTGTTTTTTTTTTTTTGTTTATCCACCGCCTGGTTTACCAACTACGAAAATTGTAATTTTCGCTACTCAAACGAGATGGAACAGCAGGAAAAAGCAACTCTCTCCTCAGTCGTTAAATGCTGCTTTCAACTGAACCTGCATGCTTTGCTCATGGTGGAATCTGTTTTCCTTACGTTCATTTTCACCTAAAAAGAGTTTAAAGTTCACAAAAAATGAAAAACGGAAGAATCACAACTCTGCAAAAGAAATGGTAAAAAAAGTTTTAGGTCTCTGTAGAAAAAATGGAACGAGAATGTCATCTGCGCCTTCATGCTTGATTTCGTTGTATAACATTCGACTCCTTGTTACGAACTTTTCAGCATTTTTTAATCACATTTCGATTTCGATTTAATATTTTCGATAGGAATCAATTTTTCCCGTTATGATGTTACAGCACCGTTTCATATATTTTCAATTATTTTCGCGTTACGCTAAGTGTAACCTACCTTGGGATTTATTTTTAGATGAGAATGATATTTCCAAAGCGGAAAAATCCGAACAACGAAAAATGATTGTGTTGACAAACACGTTGAATGAATTGAGTTTTATTGCCAGATTCTTTTTATTTTATGTCTTAATTATTTCGCCGTTATATATAGGTTAAAGCAAGCAATCGTTATATTGCACGCAATGCGAAAAAGATGTCATTACGAAAACACATAATCTCGTTGATATATTTGGCAAAAATGTACCATTTACCCAGGGCGGTGCAAACGAGAGCTCAGCCTATAATGTTTATAGATATTTTCAGTCTAATTCCAATCAATTTATTAATTTATGCCTGATTAATTAAACAGAACATTCAATTCAATTATGATAAAAGAAATCCATGTGGAATGTGCTAATTAATTAAAATTTCGTCCTCACCATTTAACTAAATTATTTGGTGAAGTAACATACGCATTGTGGCTATTTACAAAGAGATTCACTTGGAATGGACTTGAATTCAATCGTCATGTTTACGCATGGGCCTTAATCAAAGGATCGTATTAAACACCTTCCAATAAAAAACCACTTTTATTAAATAAAAAATTTGTTAAGGAAAATATTTTACATTATTATTTTAAAAAAGGAAAATGTATTATACAATTGGACATTTATTATTTTTATTGATCAAAATGAATTTGTTATTGAAAGGTAAATTATAATCCTTAATCAATTACTTTATGTCCTAGAAGAGCAATTGTACACATTTTAGCGATTCAGTGATTTGCTACTTCGATTCGTGCCGCAAACTCTGTTTTGCATGGAATTACACAATTTTTTATTCTCGGGGGCGCCGCCGCAAGCCGACTGGTGCCAGGTAGTTCAAAGTTGGTTAAAGAAAGGTCTCCGTTTAGTTGACAGCTCTGTTCATGACGAATTACTGCTTGATCCATTACAAAATCAGTTTGTGTTTGTGATTAGTTAATTGCAAGCTCTGACTGCATTCTTGAATTAATGGTCGAACGATAAACATCAAATTGAGTAAGAATAAAGAACTTTTACCTCTCTCAAATCAAGTCGTTTTCATAAAACGATAGTGATAACAGTTCAACGTTTTCCACAAGCTCTTCAGACCGAAAGAAATGAAAAAATAAAACATACCAAAGAGTAAATAGAGTAATAGTTATTTACGCCACAAGGAAAGAGCCGAAAACCTTTTTTTCGAGTGACGTTTTAAGTTTTACATGCTTCATATTAAAGCCGAAAGTAAAAAAATGTCAGTTTAAACTTTCGCCCTTCAAAATGGACATTTTTACTTTCGGCTGTAATAGTTATTTGTGTGTCTGTTTTGGACGGTAGTTTTGCAAGTTGTAGACCGAGAAAGGGAGGACTACATGCGAAAATGCCTAAGATCAGTCGTTCAAAACAGATACAAAAAACTTTTTTCATGCAGAGGTCCACAATCGAGAGAAAACTTACAAAATTTCCCTCGATTTTGGCACCGAAGTGTGAAAAGTAATGTTACATGAAATAAACCATTGGCGTGGGTATAGGAAAGTAGCGATAGGTTGTTCACAAAAATCAAGTCATAACTATATGCATGTCTCGCTGGGAATACATCCCGGAGGTTTCGCAGAGGAAACGTCCCAAAAAACTAGCTGAGGAGACTTCCAGAAGCCGCTTCAGGGAGCGACCGAGGAGAGGTGCACAGACAAACGTATGGACAGGAAGTGTGAAAACATAAAGTAGCTATCGCTACTTAATAAACAAAATTAACTGTTATTATTATAATTAAGCAAAATAGTATTGTTTTAAATTTTTGTTCGGTGTACCAATTAACAACAGGAAAAGTGATGATCATTCATGAACTGCTGCAAACTACTTGTAATTTGCATATTTCTATAAAAATGTGAGCATGAGTAGAATTCCTGTAGTTAAATCAAGATATTTGTTGATAGCGAATGCAAGATGCTAGATAATTAGGCATTGAAGGAACTCTTTCTATCTTAAACTTATATTTTCGAGATGATTTATTCTTTGATTTTTAGCTCGACGACCACCAAGTAGCGATTAAAGGATTAGTTATAAATTTAAGCGTGCGATGTGAGTAAATCGTATAAGATTTGTTTTTAAGCTCAACTTAGCAAAATTATTTTTATTTCTGTCAAGCAAAAGTTATGCGATGACGTCGCACGCTAGTAAATTCTCCTTAAGACATGCATTCTGAAAATGTACATCAACTGATTCAATTTTTCATTTCTTCTGATTTCAAAATCTGATCTCCTTCGGAAAAGCTTAGGCAAAGGAACAAATCAAGCTTATCCCAAAGACGTTCGTTTTTTCAAATCGGAAAGATTTGATTAATTCAGGTCAGGGCTGTGGTGGTTAAATTTGGAAAAGTTCTAGAAAGAACTAATTTTCTGGACTAAACAAGTTACGCTAAGTTTTGGCCCTCTGACATTCAATGTACCCCGGTACCCCCTACATGCTGCGTTACTCGTTGCATTTAGGATTAATCAAAGGAACTGCGAATAGCCTGTCTCTACCATAATAACGTAGAAATTATTTTCAAATCAAAACGGTATGCTGGATTTTAACCATCGATTTCTTTATAATTTTCAGCTTCCAGAGGACAATAAGAGACACAAATTTTATATCAGTGCGTAATGATCGTATTCCCGATGAAATTACAATACCTAAAGAAATTACATTGGCCACACCAAGTACTCGTATAATTGGACTTCGATTAGAGAGCAGCGAAATGCCACCAACATTTACTGAAGATGGAGTGCCGGAGTTAATGAGCGCTAGAAAGGCCACCTTTCGACTTTTCGGCGTTGGATTTAGTGAGCGAACGGTCATAACGTTCACGGAAGAGGCTGGCATTTATGGGGGTGCTTGTCAGTTGCCAGCATCAGGCCAATTTCGTGTCATTAGAGATTCAGTAGAACCGGACACTGTCCTGGTGGAAACATTAATTCCTAAAGGTTCTTCAGATTTTTTCTTCTGTACCAAAGAAGCTGAGTTAACTGGCGGTCATGTGAGTTACTAACAGCGAAAACTTTGTTCCTTACGTGAACTAAATTTCTCATTGTTTAGTTATTGAACAATACAAACCCATTTATGCATCAAGGTTCGGACGCGTGGTTGACAATTCGTAGCTTTGAAAATCCTATTCCCATTTGGATTGCCATTTTAATAATAATCACTTGTTTGTGTTTCTCCGCATTATTCTCGGGTTTAAATTTAGGTCTTATGTCACTGGATAGAACTGAAATTAAGGTAAGTGTTTAGCCATCGGCGTTAACTCTTTTCAACAAAAAATTATAATTGTTTTTCTAGATATTGAAAAACACCGGAACCGGCAAGGAGAGGCGGTATGCCGCAAAAATTCAACCTGTTCGTGATCATGGAAACTTTCTTTTATGCAGTATTTTGCTGGGCAACGTACTCGTTAATTCCACGTTTACCATTATCCTCGATTCAATGTCCAGTGGCTTAATTGCAGTAATGAGTTCTACAATTTTGATTGTACTCTTTGGTGAAATCACACCTCAGGTTTGTTTGTAAAAATATTTTTACGTATAAACTTAGAATTTTGCTTTGTAGGCTATTTGTTCAAGACACGGCCTAGCCGTGGGAGCTAATACAATATTCATCACTAAAGTGGTGATGGCCTTAACGTCTCCGATAGCATATCCAGTTTCCAAAGTATTAGATTTTATACTTGGAGAAGAAATCGGAGCTGTCTACAACCGGGAAAGATTAAAGGAATTAGTGCGGGTGAGTGTTTTATCAAATTGAGTTAAAAAAAACTACAATTTTATGAAGCAACTGATAGTAACAATGAAATATTTTTATTGATTGTCTACGATTCTTATCACAATATTTGCAATTTGTCTTAGTTTTCTTCTATCTCGTCACATTGTTTTATTTACTGCTATGGTCAGTCTAAGGCCTTCGTAACAGCTTAAAACTCTAAATATTCTTCTTTCGTAATTACTCAACGATAACATTAACACGTCGTTTTTTGTGTAACATTGAGAGTGACGTGAGTCGAATCATTGAAGTTGTGATAAAATCTTTAACTTTCAATATTCAATTACCCGTCAAACTGATTCGGGTTGACTCGGCAAGGTCATCCCAATTCATTTATTGCATCATTCATTCCTTGTGATCTTTGATAACTGATATCAGGCGAAACGAAGGAGAGAGCAGCAACAGCAACAGAACTCAACTTTCTGCGAATTTTTTCATTGGAAAGGTGAGAGTTGTTAATGACATGGACTGTCTTGAACGCCTTTACTATTACACACATACACCGTTTTTTTGCAGTTACTCTGACTCTGCTTCCTTTTTTCAATCACTTCGACGAATTTGTTCACTTTGGCGATTGAACTCATAGTACAAAAGATTTCCGTAGCTCTAATTTACGTAATCCAGAGCGTAGTAGTTAACACGTCTGCTTGCTGCTATGAGATCGAGTTGCCAGTGCGACGGTTCGAAACTCAACCGCAGACAGATTTGTTCCGATTGTTAGGTTTGTAAACAAAACAAACCTTACCGGCTTACCAGTCTGCCGTAATTTGCATAAGAAACTTATTGATCACTTTTTGAGAGAGAATTACATATATTTAACTATAACTAGTTAATATGATTAACAAAGAGATTGATGGTAAAAAAGTTGTTTCTGGACTGTTCATTGACTTGTCTAAGGCCTTTGATTCTGTTGTTCATGAACTGCTTCTAGAGAAACTGAAGTATGCTGGCATTAGAGGAGTCGCATTTGATTTGCTAAAGAGTTATTTATCAAATAGAAAACAATTCACAGAGTGTAATGGCATTAGTAGTAATCTTTTAGACGTGACAATGGGTGTCCCCCAAGGAGGAGTTTTATCTCCATTGCTTTTTATTGTGTTTATCAATGACTTTTACGACCTGCCAATTAAATCTGCTCCTTTTGGGTTTGCAGATGATATTAATATGTTTGAATCTTCAACGTCAGTCTCAGATAATATTTCGAACCTTTCTGACGATTTGACCGTCATTTCTGAGTATTTTCGATTGAACAAATTGACTTTGAACTTGAAGAAGACCAAGGTGGTGCATTTTCGTAAACCTACTGTAAATATTTGTGGTGCCCCTTTGCTAAAGTTCAATGGGGTTATTATTAAGGTTGCGTCTACAGTCAAATGTCTTGGTTTGATACTGGACGAATTTGTTGATTGGGGACCACATATTGAGAAGGTAGGTAGGGCTATATCTGGTCGTATTGGTGTTTTAAGGAAATTGCGTTTTCTTCCAAAGAGGATTTTACGGTTAATTTACTTTTCAATGATTCATTGTCACTTGACGTACTGTGTGGGTATTTGGGGATCAGCGAAGGATACTTTGATTGAGGAGCTACACAATGAGTTTTGTACTTCTGCGCAGGTTCTTCACACCACGAAAACCTGCGCAGAAATAAAAAGTTCATATTCACTTTGCCAAGACTGTAGAGAGTTTGCGAGAGTTTTATACGAACTCGTAAACAAATAATTGCGTAAAGAAATATTTCAGTTCACTAAGGTGTTATTTGAATGTGCAAGGGGCTTGTTCGCATCAGAATAGATGTTACTAATTACAACCACAAATTGGATTGGAAATTGCCGAAAGGGCAATATGGAAAACTCAGTCCGATGCAACGGCGAAAACATATCCATAAAAAACCCCAAAGTTTAAAAAAAAATATAAAAAACTTTTTTCCACACCAATTGGTTTATTTTCGAATCGACCTAGAGCACTTAGGAGAGGTCTCTGACCCATACTTCCATGGACAGAAATGTTCGCTACTTTTTTCTCTACAACACTGTACAAAAAACCTCATCACGAAAAATCACCAAATATCGCTTAGGGTCGTGTAGCGCGAGTTGGAACCACACTAAGGACTCTACAACCCGTATCACTCTACAGATTTTCACTAATTTATTTTCCCTTATTTTCTGATGTCAACATCTTTTATTATTTATTTTGCTCACTTTTTCAACCATAACTACGGAAGTTCTCAACCGATTGTGCCCAAATTCAAATTCGTTATCATTTATTCATTTTCTTTCAGGAAAAAAAATTATTTTGAAAATCGGATAAGATTTGCCCAATTTATGTAGAAAAACAACGTTTGGCCCTAGTAGAGACTTTGCTATAGGACCTTGGCTGAGTCCAACGACTCGAAATCAAAAAATGTTCTTCTATAAATTGTCAGGCATGCCTAGACCTTTCAATCAAAAAAAGAGTTACGCAAGTTATGTACAAAAGACCGAAAACCACTTAGCCATAGTTCAACTTTGGTACTACCTTTTAAGGGAAGAAAAGATTTTGGAAATCGGTAAAGTTTTACTCGAGTTATCGTGTTTACGGACGGACGGACAAAATTTGTTTTGATTTGTCATCTAAGGACCATGATCGATGCTCCCCGTCGAATCGACTGGTTACAAACGCAGTGGTAAACACATGCGACTCGTATTTCGTACGGGTCAAAAAATGTCGCATCTCACTCGAGCTGAGAAAGTACAAATTTTCATACCTCAAATGTAAAAATATAAAATTATGAAGTTCTTTACATGCATGAAAAGAAGTGCAATGGAAAGCAACTAGAAATATTTGCAAATGTAGAAATTTTTCTTTGTATCATGTGTCACTCGAACCATAAAATTTTCAAGAAAAAAAAACTTGTAAAGTGACTAAGTGTTTAACTGATTGTAAAATAAAACGTGTTAAAGTACAGTTTAAATCAATCATCCGATGACCTTACCGGCATAGTAAAAGACGCTATCCGAGCTAATTGCGAAAAATCGTTTCATTCATAAAAAATACACTGACAAGTCGGAACGTAAACTAGTATGACACTCATTCTTATTTTCGTCTTCTAAATGTTGAATTGAAAATGTTACATCATAATAACAACACAAATGAAACTACCTGATTACGTAGTTTTAATGACTCGGATTGGAAAATATTCACATTTCGCATTATTTGGTTTGTTTGCATAAAGACTTCGCGTGGACTTGATTGTAATTAGCGAAGTACGTGGGTGCATCGGCACTGCCTTTGTTCTACGATAATTGTATCAGTTGCAATTAAAATAGTTCTGCTCTTCCGCCAAATTCAATTGAATTTTCAAACTAGATATACACCCCTGCTCAGCGCTGCTGCAATAGTTATTAGGATCACAAGGGACGAAAGTATAAAAACTCAACCCTGTGCGAGAATTTCCGCCACATCATACGGACATTTGCCTAGGGCGCAAAATTTGTAAAAATAAAATAAAAATTCGCCATACATTTTCAAATTACTTGAATAACTCACAGGGGCGCCGCTTTATATTTTTTCGTAGTGTTGCCCGAATATATCTCGGGACGAGTAAATTCTAGGTCACACGAAACTAAACTGTAAGCTTTACAATGATTTTTAGTATCAGCATCATCATGTCTAACGGGCTATAGGTAAAAGGATTCTACAAGAAAATTATGTCTACTTTAGTATAACCTGAAATTGGAACCGTGCGGGCTGTGTACCCGCGAATTGGAATTTTGTTAATGGAAAATTTGAAAGATTTACGCGGACACGAAATTGCATGATTTATTTCAAAATAGTGATATGAGTACAGGGCACTATGTCAAAAAAAGTCGTCTCGCTCGCTAGAGAGTTTAGATGAATTTCGACTTGTGGAGACGAAGCTTCCTAACTAATTTTTTTTTCTTGGACCTCATCGACCGGTAATAGCCGGTCAAAACATGTCTTATGTAAAACTTCAAACTAAAATATCTCCGTCAAATCTGAATATCTTTTGATGATCTCGACGGTTTCGGAAACTTTGATTCAATACCTATAATCCATGGAACAACTTTTTTGCAAAGGGTCCAGGATATCCAGGACGTTTTGGAAAGGTATTCGTATACGATATCAAAGATAGCTGGCCGAGCTCTGATATATCAAAGGGTCAGGAGCCACAGCCCTGTGATTAGTAATTTCCTATTCAATTTTTTCTTTCAAAAATGTGAGAATTAATGTGCGTTTCAAACGATTTCCCCCATTTTCACCAGAGGAAAGGTGAAAGGTCCGTAGAGGTCAGTTCCTAGAATTCCATATCTCCACAAGGTCCCAGTGCAAGAACTCTGGGAAGAGAAGTAGTTCCCTCTGTTTTTTGATCTCTCTCTGAGACTTAGATAGAGATTGATGTCTCTAAAGGTTAATTCCTAGAATTTAATCGCCCCTTAAGGCACATTTTATTCCGATTGTTAGAACTCAAGGATGAGAAGTACTTCGTTCAGTATTTTCTGAGGTATGAGGTCCACGAAAGAAATTTAGTGCGGAAACTTACACCCCTTTAATGATATCTTTTAAACTCCTTAGGAGAGATGACGTTATTTCCCGGACTGTATGCCAAAACACAATATTCCAATCAGATAAAAAAGATTTTCAACATTTTTCATTACATCAGAACTTCTGATTCAGAAGGGGCAATAGTGTGTTTTTTAGATAGACATGTTAAATATTGAGAAAAAAATGTTTGTCGTTGCACCGACGAGTCGTAGTGTTGCTCAGCCTCGAAAAATTTAATCGTAGTGTTGCCCGAGCCTCGAGGCAAGACCGTTTCCGGCGCCCCTGATAACTCAGGGCCGTAAGCTCAGCACCCCAAAAAATCCTGAGCTCCCTCTGAAATATTTCCGAAGTTAACAATAGTTAACCAGAACTCTTTTAGCTCCCTTCGTTCGCATATACTCATACTATTCTAATAAAAAAATTGTGAAGCCTTACGCATTTAAATTGCACAAACTAACAATGAGTCGGTACAACAATCGATCGTAGAATTGTGAGAATTATCCAACTGATTAATTTTCTTTTCGGTTAACTCATTATAACTACTCTCCAGAGTTCAACATACATGAACAACATCAAGAGTTCATGTTCAACATCACTCATCATGCTCATCATAAACTTGTTATGAATTATGAACGTTTCGAAGCAAAATGGAAATTTCTGCGTATTATGAGCGTATTGAAGTCTTAAAATTTTTGCCTGCGACGCAGAATTTTTATTCTCCAACAATCTAATTTCAATATTTTCGTTAATGAAGTTTTTGTCTCGTTTTTTGCCAAGAAACAATGACGATTTGTAGTGACTAGAGTCTTTAAAGGCTTGTCGGCCAAATCTGCAAAAAATTGTTACTTCAGCACAGCGGAGCGAAAGACTATAACAAATCTCTAATCGAAATCTTCCACTCTTAAACGAGACTCCACGCGAGGCCTCTACTTCTGGTTTGTTTGTTTCCATAAATTTTTGCGTACGCAAGGGGGTGAGTTTAAAAATCATCATTTTTTGCGTACGTACTTGAAGGAAGACTCCTTACTTTCCTTGTGACGTAAATAACTATAATTTCGGATTCAAAGTAATTCTGTTACATAATACTACGGGTTATGTGTAGCAGAGGAAAATAATTTATTGAATTTTGCTTCAAAATAATTTTTAATTAGGTATCAAAATATTCGTTTACTTTATTTGTATTTATTCAATTTCCTGCCGCCAAGGATGCGAAGTCGAGTCAGCTCTTTTCTGACGTTTCTTAGTTGTTGCAGTTCCACTGTTGATACGTTAAGCTTTATTATTTTCAAAGCTATCAAATATTTGTAGCGTTAGCTACACCTCAAATCTCACAATTTTTAACTCTTCTTTGTTCCACTTTTTCAGACTCGCGACGTCACCATTATACCAACGTATCCACACGTCACTATCTTCTTCGTTATTTCGTAGCACTTTACATCTAGTTTGACTTCTACAATAAATTCTTTTTGCTACGTGCTTTCTGCCACCATTTTCGAAAAAGGCCAAGAATGTTCAGTAGCCTTGATTTTTTCTAACTGCAAAAAAGCATTCTTGAAAATTTGCTGGACGACAACATGACGCTGAGCGAAAAAGCTCGGTTCTCGATTGTCATTAATTTTAATTTATTAAGAAAATTGAACAATATTTTTGGTTAATTAAAAGCTCCTGGCAATAACATCCTAAAATAGAACAAATCCAACATTACTGACTTATTTTGTTTAATGAGAATCAGGTGCCAGCATGAAGAAAGTATTTCCTTTCGGTGTTTTATTTGACACTGTCACTCGTCATTTAATTCAAAATTACTTATTTGAAACCGAAATATAAATACTGTTGTGTGAATACATAAATAAATCAGCTTGGAATTCATATTTCAATTTGTAATTATTTTATTTCCATTCTAGGTTACAAAAGACGTCAATGATCTGGACAAAGACGAAGTGAATATTATATCTGGCGCACTGGAGTTGCGCAAAAAAACTGTAGCTGATGCGATGACGCATATTGAAGATGCGTTCATGTTATCATACGACGCAATCTTAGACTTTGAAACAGTTTCTGAAATCATGAAATCAGGCTTTTCCAGGATACCGGTGTATGAACATGACCGCAAAAATGTCCTTACTTTATTGTTTATAAAAGATTTAGCGTTCGTTGATCCGGACGACAATACGCCTTTACGAACCTTATGTGAATTCTATCAAAATTCGTGCAGTTTTGTCTTTGAAGATGTTACGCTGGATGTTATGTTCCGTCAATTCAAAGAAGGTCATCGCGGTCATATGGCATTCGTACATCGTGTGAATAATGAAGGTGATGGCGATCCATTTTACGAAACCGTTGGTTTGATCACAATGGAGGATGTGATTGAGGAACTCATTCAGGCCGAAATTATGGATGAAACAGATGTTTACACGGACAATCGAGCCAAAATCAAAAGAATTAGAAGCAAAAAGCAAGATTTTACGGCATTCGCTGAACGGCAGCATCGGGAAAATCATTCAATTCGAATTTCACCGCAACTCACATTGGCTACTTTCCAATATTTAACTACAAGTTAAAAATTAGTTCATTTGTTTCTGTGAGCATTTTTAAATTTCTGATTTTATTTCGCAGCTGTCGATTCATTCAAACCAGATGTTGTGTCAGAAACGATTCTTCGTCGTCTGCTGAACCAGGACATTGTTCATAGCATAAAAAGCAAAGGAAAGGACAAGAATGACCCATCGATGGTGATCTACCAACAGGGAAAGCCGGTTGATTATTTCGTACTTATTTTGGAAGGAAGAGTAGAAGTTCAAGTGGGCCGAGAGAATCTGTTATTCGAAAGTGGTCCGTTTACTTATTTCGGAATTCAGGCACTGGCACAGAATGTTGGTATTGGTACGACAGAAATCTATTTTGAATGTTGCGGGTCTCGATATATTCTTTTCCGAATTTCAGATTCACCCCAACAAATACCAAAAGGCTCTATACAGTCCCTTAACATGGACGCAATGCTTCGACACACATTCGTTCCTGATTATTCAGTGAGAGCTGTGACGGATGTGCTGTATGTGGCTATTAAAAGAACATTGTATTTAGCTGCGAAGCGAGCTACGCTTATGGAACGATCTCAAAAAGTTGAAGAACTTGGCAGCAGTGAGCCAATAGACGAAGAAGTGGAAAAGGTAAGTTAAAAATTATAGCCTAAGGTAACAATTTTCGGTGGATTTTTCCTACTAGATCAACAACTCCTAAATGTTGAAAAAAGGATAATTCTTCCAGGTCTCTGCATCAGGTAGAAGTTTGTCTAATTTTTCTCCTTCGCATTTGTTTCCTCTCTCAGTAAAATTAGGCTCTTTTTTCCGTTTTCAAGCAGAGAATTCTTTATAATTTTTAGTATGCTTGCGAGCTTCTTTTTACTTTGACATTTTTCTAGTTATTGCACTCTTTGGATGAAGATGATCGAAGCATCACCGCCCACACAGCGAATTTAAATGCAGTAACACCCAGGCAGAGTAAACCTGGAAGTAAGGCATCGTCACCAATCGATCACCTCGTCCGGGTAAGCAGCTCATAACTGAAAAGTTATTTCACAGCAACAAAAGATTATGTGTACTTTTTTAGAGCAATAATTCACTCCATCCCATCGACATTGATTACGGTGTAAACGAAAGCAAGGAATCGATTGATAATTCACGATTGGATGACACAATAACTCCACTTCTCTCACCACCGAACCGAGACCGACAAGGATCTTAGAAGTCACCTAATTTGTCTACGTTTGCGTAGAGACTGTAAATGAGGGCAACGAGTACTTAACTAAGTTTTATTTTATTGGTTCTATTGTAATATATGAGAACAAATATTCTATTCGTATGTTATCAATTTTAAATTTCTAATCAGATGCTATTGTTTGTATGTGATGTAAGCATTACATTTCGGCGATAAAATTCACTTAACTATTAAATTATTTAGCATTTAGCCTGAAATCTAACGACTTTTATTTAATTCTTCTTGAAAGCACAAAGTACGAAACTAATTGGGACACATTTTCACGCATCATTTTTTAGGTAGGCAAAATGATTGGTTTCTCAGTTGAAGGATTGAAAACATTTGTCAGTGAGTAAAAAATCATGAAAAATTGTAAACAAAATAAAAACTTTATTGTTCGCTTACACTGGTAGCGAGAGTATCCTTAACTTAATAAATGCTCATACAACGAGACTTCACTGGGTCCAAACTTGCTCCTTTTGTCTCTGAAATGTGAAATTTTGGATCAAAAGTTTTCTATTTTTACCACAATTTTTAGTCAAACCTTCAACAACGAAAATAATAAATAATGTGCCGAACGTACAGGCGCCGGAAAAAAGCCACATGCATCCGTGCAAGCCAATCACATTTGTTAAAATAGGAAATGTTTTTAAAATCAAAAAAGATGTCACACTTATCGATGAAACGCACAATGTAGAGCCGATTTCACGTATCTAAAAATCGAAGTGTTAGAAACGTTTATTCGCAAGAAAGTCTTTTCCCGAAAGATGTTTTTCTTCACTCAGTTTTATTGGGAGTTGGAAAAATTGTGAACTGCCGCTCAAGTAGAGAATATGCTGTAGAGTTTATACTGCTTCAGTCTAAAATCAGACTGCGAAAAAGTGCGCCATGAGTTTTTGCGTGTCGCGACTATTCGCAGTCGAATATAAGAGTGGCAACGGTGGCAGCCAAAGCTAATGCTAATAAAGTTACAGATTCTCTATATCTTTGGCAGCTCAAAACTTTTAATTCGAAATTAGATTCTTAACATTTTTTGGCGGCTCACACCTTTTCTTCACGGCTTATTCCCAGATTTAAACTCACTAAAGTTTTATTCGGAAAAAGCCTGATTTTCGTCAATGGACGACGCTTTCATATATCATTCTTCTGACACTTTCTTACATTTTTCGGCAGAACTTCAACTAACACAATGAACGGCAATGGAAGAATACCAATGGACGCAATAAGCATAACGAACGATAAACTGCAAACCGGTACCCAGTTGAAATTATGCAAATCAAACTTTAATTTATCCAGATATGTATAGGCTCCCATAACAGCCAAACCAATAGACGTTGCTGACGCTGATGTCGTCAAAAGAAGTTTCCTTCCAACTTTATCCACCAATATTGTCGCCACATACGTTCCAATACATTGAATGGATGCAATTATTATCGAAGACATATTTGGACTTATGTCAGAACCTGAATCTCGGAAAATTGTTGCGGAATAATTGAGTAAAGTGAAGCATCCGCTAAATTGATTAATTGCCATTAACGTTACACCAATCAGTATTCCTTTACGAGCAGCTGGCGTTTCTGGAAAATTAATCGAGTTTGAGTTCATCCTTTCGTGCTGCCTAATTTCTAACTACAAAAGGTACGGCTATAATCTCACTAGCTAATACAATAATCTAAAATAGGTAAAGTACTGTTATTTACATGTTTGTGGAATAAAAAATCAGACTCAACTCAAACCGTGGTGACTTTTATTTTTCACGACCATTTTAAAGTTTGTCAAGAATATTTTAGATGTTACTCACTTAAGTCTGCAAATTTAAATTTCTCGCTGTCATTATTTTGCTTAGAGAGTTGTTTAATTTTGGCCATTTCCATATCAAACTTCTCGCACGCTTCTTTACTGTCGAAATTGTTGGAGTTTCGGTAAAAGCGTAATGCAATTTCCGCTTCCTGAAATTACAAATAATTGTCGCTTAGTGATCGACTACGGGTTTCTGGTAATCTAACAAAAATTTGGTTGCACAACTTTGACCCATACGATTTTGTCTCAAGCGCTAAGAATTACATTACAATCATTAGTGAGCATAGCTCTGCAAATAGAAATTGTATTCTCAGTGCTAGACTGGAACATTATGTTGGAGTCAGAACATAGAGACTGTAATGCAACATTTGATGGTGATGGTGATTTGATCGAGGATTTAATGCACAGTTTTTATTCCAAAACCTGGTCAGTTAGTCCACACTTTAGCCAAATCATTTCACCCGATCATAAACTCGGCAACACTACACGATCCACAAGTTGGATATTTACCATTCTAAGCAGTAGAATCGTCTCTGCAAGCATTGGCAATGTTTAAATTGTCGTGTTCACGTGCAAAGAATGTTTCCAAGGAGGAGTTCTCCCACCTCTTCTATACATCATGGTGAAAGACCCTCGTGGAAATCTTAAACGAATCGGGCTATTCTTCTACAAACTTTGCAGATGACCTAATCTATTGGTAGGCCTATTCGTCAATACTCTATGCAGTCAGCATTCAAAAAGCACAACCAAGAAGTAAATACAGAAAAAATGCAACCTATTTGAAAATGCAACCTAAAAGAAAAATCATCGGCTTCAAAGCACCAATCATTTTTCGAAAAACAACCAACCTATCACTTTTCGTAATGATCCTTGACCCCTTTGACTCAACACCCAACACTTAATTCATCGCACCCACTTTATGAATGTGTCGTAGCCGTCACCTGGATATACGTAGGTATAGTCAGACCAATGATCTCATATGCAACATTTATCTTATTATTTAGCCGCGCTGTCATATCGGAACTACCCAAAAACATCTTGCAAAAATACAAAGACTAGCGCTTATATGTACATCAGATGCCATGAATTCCACTTCAACAGCAGCACTGGAAGTTCTTCTAAACATTGAACCACTTCTCACATACGTGGAAGCGGTGGCTAGAGCTACATGCCTCAGACTACACCAATCGTCACTCCTTATCGAAAGAAATGTCGGTCACGCTAAATTCTGCAAAACTATGATCACAGAATCTCCAAGCCCCCACTTATTGCTTCGACAACGCTTTCAAAACGAAATTTCCTACAAGAGAAGATTGGAGGGAACACATAGTCATAAAAAAATAGAGCATTAATCTGGTTCTTAGATGGTTACAAGTTCGGTAATTATACGGTAGCTGGCAGACAGTAACCAGATTAACACTGCCAAATCATTTGCAAATCATCAGGCGAATACACTTACATTCGCCCACATAATATTATCTGGAGCGGAGCATTCCGCCAAACTACATACTAAACTACTTGAACCTAACCAATAGAATTTAAGTAGCCCAACGTGGGTTAGCACAACAGGCCCACTAGAGGCTTAGGTGCTGGAGGTCTTAGCTCCGCCCACTCAAACTAAGTAACTAACTTAATGCGCAGCAAAACTCAACGAGAATTGCCTGTATGAAGAGAAAGGGGCTAAGCGACTTGAACTTTATCGCGTTTTCTGGTGTGGATGAAGCAACTAAAGCACTTTAAAACAAATTATTCAAAATTTAAAAAAATATCGCTCATGCACATGGTTTATGCGTCATTTTATTATTTGAATGTGAGATAATACCAACCGCTGATTCGAATTACATTATAAAAAGCCATTGACTAAATGACTAAACATTGTTTACTTGTTCTACATCAGCATGAGGCGATGTATGTACAAATTTATGTTTGATTGCAAATAACAACAGAGAAAAGAATTATATATTTGCCCAACCGAGCAACAAACTATCCGAAATGATGATAAGACGACAGTTTTAATCTTTTTGCACATATTTACATCTCATGTAGACATGAAAGTCGTAAAAATTTCGAATGTAAGATACGAATTTTTTTTGTCTCATACTTTGCTTACCTTAACTTTATCTTGTTGCAACAGATACTGTGGCGTTTCCGGAAGGAAATAGAATGAAAATAGAAAAATTAAAGGAAATACGATCATCACGTATGGAAATATTTCATATGAAACATAGCAGCCAGCAACGAATGAAAATAGAATTCCAACATTGGAGCATACGAGTAGAAGTGATCCGAGCGTACCACGAATTCTACAATTAGATTGGAAATCATATTTGATAAACAAGGAAACAAAAAATTCCAACAAAGCATTCAAGGCAATACTTGTCTTACCGATCTTCAGCTATTTCAGCTACAAATAATGGCACACACACGAAAAGCCCTCCACCAGTGCATCCAATTAAAAATCGTGCGAAGTAAAGGTGATATACATAATGTCCGAACATAATACACAACCAAAATCCCTGCGGAATAGATTGAAGTTTGAAGTAAAAGTTTCTAGGAGATTAGTAGCTGATGCTAACCAAATTGGGTATTGCTAACAATGTTATCGACCGCTTCCTGCCAATTAGTTTGCACAGGTATCCGAACACTGAGTTGCCAACCACACCTCCAACGCATAAAATTGCTCCAATCCAACTTGTTTCCTCTAAATTTATAGATCCTGTGAAGAGGGGAGAGGAATCGGATTGCAAAAGTGGTAGGTATGGGGAGAGCCATCCCAGCGAACAACCATGCGATAAACTGATTATGTTTGCTGGAAAAAACGGTTTACATAATTGAAGTGAACGCAATAAGTCACTGGACTAAAATACGAACAGAGAATAAAAACGCGAAAAAATCTCACGAATTTCAGCAAGACAAAAAATCACGAAATTTAAAAAAAAAAAAAATTAGGAAAACTATTCGTGACATTGTTTCGCGGAATTAGGCTTTGAATTCAGAAGTGGAACACTCAAAAAAATTTCACTTCAAAGAACTTCAACAATCTCAGGATTGGATGGTTGAAATTTCCTCTTACCGCAAAAAATGGCTAGAAATTGATGAGTCACTTTGGAATACGTCGTCGGTCCTTTTATGTCCATCATTTTTTAGACAATGAAGTTTTATCTGTTTGCTTGATCTCAGCTCTGTGACTTTCTGCAACTAAAAATATTCACAGACTAATTCAGTTTTCAAATCACTTGGTATGTACATAGAAGATCTGGTAAATAGGGTTATAAATTTCCTTGCCGACGTTATCTAATTGTTCTGCATTGTTCAAGTTTGTGATTTGAGGAAGTATTTGTTAACAAAAATATTACCAAAAGATGTTTGCCGTAAAATGAAATCAATATAGAAACTAATTGTTATTGGGGCTTAGTATTATACACAGTTATCATCCAAAAGAAAATTGAATATTTTCAACTGTTTAGGGTCTGGTCACATGACTGCAAAGTTCAAATATGATTGGTTTTGAGCGAATTGGATAATATCTTCATATCCGCTAGATCCGTTTTTTCAACAATGCCCGAACGTCGTCAAGGCTCAACGATGAGTGTGACTTGTAGGTACTGTGTCCTGTATAATGATTTGCAATTCAAGTTTTTGCCACTGCGACTTTTTTATTTGTTCAGAAACCAGATTATTATTACAAAAATGTTAAAATGATTTCTTTTCTTTTTTCTTAAATAATATTGTCAATAGCGGGCGGGAGGGAACCACAAACAGCTCGAAGCAAAAGATCTCTATGGTGTTTCTGATACTTGCAATCATTACGCTCCTCATCATTAGATTTTATTGGTCGCCGCTGTTAGCGCCCTCTAGAGCACTCCAAAAATAGCGCGTTTTTTTACCATTTGAACGCTCTAACGTCCCATACCACGTGATATTTTCAAGTTATTATATTTTTAAACATAACCAAAGACCCGTACATATCAGAATAGATTTGGCGAAGTGACTCGAACGTACCTAAATATACAAATATATAAACAAGCAAACAATCCATCGTTTTCTGTTCTTTTATAACCGTAAGAATTTCAAAGATCCATAGAAATTACCCAAGGTAATGTCAAAGGCCCTACCGAAGTACGTCTCAGACCATTCAAATCTAGAAAAGCTTATCCAAGTACTAAGTCGTTTTTCCCTAAATCCCAGAAACACGTGTTCGCTTAAATTCAATTTTCTACAAATTTGCCTTTGGAACTAACTTTCTAACTCTCACTTTTCTGGAGATCCGGGTCATCCTACCAATTATGGAAGTGGTCATATACCAGGATTGGGCCATATTTCCCCAAAACCCTGAAACACGTGTTCGCTTACATTTAATTCTCTACAATTTCCTTTTGGAACTAACTTTCTAACTCTCACAGTTCTGGAGATCTGGGTCATCATCATTATGGAAGTGGCCATATACCAGGATTGGGCCATATTTCCCCAAAACCCTGAAACACGTGTTCGCTTATATTTAATTCTCTACAACTTTGCCTTTGACAATAAATCTCCATATGACATTGTTAAGGAAATATAGACGAAAAACTGTTTTCGTATATGGCCAAGAATCTAAATTTCGTCCATTCCATTGGTCCCAGTGCCCAGAACTCTGTACCGATTCCCACAAAAAAATTTTCCAGTTTTGTGGCATCAAATGCTTTGATTCGACACATAAATGAGGAATGTTTTTGGTCACTTCCTCGACCATATCTCCGGAACCACTTGATCGATTTTGCTCATCTTCGAACTTGAATCATAAGAGACATGTACCTTTCAGGGAAAAAAAAGTTTAGGCTGATCGGTTCAGCCGTTTGAAAAAAAGTGGAGACGGACAGACGGACGGACGGACATTTTTTTTATTGCACCTCGACCTACCCCATGTTACAATAAAATTGTTTGTAGTAAACGTATAGGACCTTTGTACTTCGTACGGGTCCAAAAAAAATCTACTCTTACATATCTAAACATTGCGTGAATTTCAGCCAAATACAATCAGTATTCGGAAAGATATTGAAGAAACACGTTTTCAGCGACCCCGATGCAGAGGTACTTTTCATGACCACCTCTGGCGAACAAATTTTTTTTCACATTTTTCTTCTACGATTTCTTCATTATAGTTCACAGATTCGATTGACAATAAAATTCGGAGAATCGACAAGGTAGTGTATATCAGATTGGTTGAGGTACAGTAGTAAGATCGAGTCAATACAAAAGGAGTTTTTTATTTATGCACCGAGGCGATCTGTTCAGCGGGATGCGAGGTTTCATCTTCCCTCATATGTGTTGCGTAGAAGGATTGATTTGACTGCGGTTTTTGTATTCGATATTTTGACGGGTCGTATACGCTGTCGTTACTCAATGAATTCCGTGTTAACGAACCAACGAGGTTGTTAATGAACACGAACTACCTCAGCTAACTTATTCGCTTATTTCTATGAGTCATCTGTTTCCAGAGGTAGGTTTTGATCGGCTGTCAGAGCAATTATTTTCGTTGTGTGTTACGTCATGCGCCTCAAACGTTCACTGATGTCTTTGGACTATGTTTTGCCTATTACGATATCGAAGCCTTGCACGAATCCCTAGTGGAGCTGACAGACTACAATATTTTGAAATGGTGTCAGAAGGTGAATACGGACTCTGACGGGTCGACGGGGCCTATATTCGCTTTCAGTCTCCCACTAACTTCTTCCATGAACTGCCTTTAATTTCTGATTGTATTTGCATTGCCAGTAGGCTTCGAACAGTTGGCAATTTTTTTGTGAAATAAATAAATCAATTGTGTGTGCGTGGTCGACTTTACTGCACATATCCACATTAAGAGACATGTTGTTTTGCTTGCACCAGTTCACTATTTTCCCTCTTTTTAGAGCAAAACACAATCATAAGAATTATTGATTGACTTGTATAGTTTGAGGTCATCTGCAAAACCGAGGCAGACGACAGCGATTCAAGTAGGTAATTGATGTATATTATGAACAGAAGCGGACCAAGAATCGATCCCTGAGGAACGCCCGATGAAGGTTTTGTACACTTCGACATACAACCACCAATGACGACGAACTGAGATCGATGGCACAAATAGGTCGAAAATCACTGCACAAGATAGAACGAAGTTCTTTAATTTGAATAGTAATTTTCCACATGGTCCACCTCATCGAATGCATACTGTGCAGACTGTATCTGCTTGACCACCACCCACAATGGCATCCGCAACAAACGAAACGCATTCTGTAAAATTCGTTTGAGTTGATCACTTTTCGAAGAAAGTATGAAGCAAATGGCTTATGGCTGGAATTTTATTGATACTTGAAAACTTAAAGTCTCGTCGTGGAACGTGAGTGGACAGAATATTTTCTTCAGCTTGTAGAGTTTGGAATTATGCTCTAATAAAATAACGCATTTTTAATCAAACAGTGCGCTATTTATTTTTCAAAAAATATTATAGAATATATGTTAATGACAAAAACTGCAACTTTTGCAACATTGTCGGTGTAATAAACTAATTGATCAATTGCTACAACATGCGTAAATTTTGTTTGTTTACAGTAAAACATCTTAGTCTAAATAAATAAATTAAAATTTGGTAAATGTACGAGACATTATAAAGATTTGAAATTCGTTAATATAATCTAAGGCACTTCCGTTGTTATACATTCAAAATCCGAAATTTTTAGTAATTTTTTTTTAATCACACGATAAATATTAGTTTTAATTTTAAGGCACTGCACTTCGTGATAGCTGCAGGAAACGGTTACTTACGTCATTAGTTCATGTTATGTACAATATCTTACAAATTCATGTGCTGCAAAGAGAAAAGTTCTAAATTCGTTGAATTGCTGAGTTGAATTTTATTCGGAACATTGACATTTTTTATATTTATTTTGAAATATAAATTTTGCGTCTGATTATTTTGCTAATTTCATTTTGAAATTAAAACGAAAATCCTTTCTATTGAAATGTTCCATGCATTTAGAAGCTTTTCAGTTTTGCATAATGCTTTGGGTATTATGTAAACGAACATCAAATGCCCTCCAGGACCCTTTCGACATATTGAGTATAACCAAAAACTCTCGAAACAGTTTGAACATTCAATTGACAATAAATCTCTCGAAAAACTTTGACGAAGGTAAACACATAAAAAAGGATAAATTAGAAATGTTGCTACTGCGGCGAAATAGGTACCCACAGCACTTTAGTTTGTTCTTTGTCAACAGCAGCTTTGATTTGTGTACTCAAATGAGTTATATTTGCACCATATATAACCTCTGCAAGAAAACATTTCGAATTAATTGATTGAAATGCAAGGTGACTGTGTGAGCGAGCGTATGACTTACCTGATATGTAGTGACGATAATCGGATTTAAGTTTTAATGCATGCTCGTACATTTCCTTAGCTGCTTTCAATGATAATTTGTCAGCCGAATAACGTGAATCATCTTGAATTTCTTTAATTTGTTTAGCTGATTTAAAGTTCAGCAATAAAACGATGGGAAATATCTGCAAACGATGCAACCGTTCTACCGCCGATATACACACGTCAATGATACAGTGTCGATTCTTTAGCAGAAATTATTTTCTTTAAATAGACTATTTCAACCATTTCGGTCACCCTACTTTACCTTATCACATATATCACGAATAGCTTGAACAGTTGTGCATTCATAGATGTTGTCTCTTTTACGATAGTCGATGAAAATGTTGTTTTGAAGTCCCTTTTCCATTGCATCTTGGGAACAGTTCATTCTAGTCATCAAACACCGTTCAAATTGTTGAGGAAAATCATTCTTTATCATTTTGTCAGCAACACAGTCGGCTAATGGTCCCAAGATCAGCACAGGACGACAGACGGAATCTGAAACATTTTTGTTGAATATTTGTTTGCTTTTTGTTTAATTTCTATTGCGTAATACAATCTAATCTTTCCACTCTTTGATAACTAGGTATTGTGCCTTCTTCGCTTAACATTCCCGAATCGGAAAACCAGCTCAATTGGGTGTTACTGAAGCTGGCCAATTCTTTTGAATCGCGAGATGAACTTCTCGGGTGTTTCTTTCGTCGGAAAAACGAACGACGAGCTGAAGTACTGCCACGTCTAGTAGTACTGTCACCATCAGTCACGTCACCTATCAGGCGAAGCTCTTCCTCAACTCTGAAAGCGAAGCAAAAAGTTTAACGATCACTTCATCACTTACTTTCGTTCATTTACTTCAATTGACTCGGGATGATTCCACATTCTAACCGGTGACCGTATTCATCTAACTTCCATGCACGCCATTGACCGAATACGCCGCGAAAAATGGTCGTATCTACGTAAAGTACATCGTCCTTTACGAAACGAAGCTCCCCTTCACCCAGTTCCCCTGTACGATCAAATCCAACGCGAATGTACAGCGAGTCTCCAGCTTCATCTTTAATTTTATTGAATTCTACAGAAAGACAAGAGAAAAAGAGTTGTGACAAGAGAAAGCTAAATTTGCATAAACTTACTTTTTAAATTGTATTGCACGACAATAGTAACCTTTTCTGCTGGTTTCGATATTTCATTGGCAGCGTGTTCAGCTGTTACTCTACGTAAATTCGCGCCGTTGTATTCTAGAATCTGAATTTTTTCGTTTAATTACCTCCATGCCTGATTTTGAAAAGTTCTTACCTGATCTCCCTTCCTCATTCCAGCCGATTCTGCCAACGAATTTTTTTGCACATCATGAACATAAATCCCGACCGCATTTCCACCCAACAAACTTATTCCCAGGTTCGTACTCTTTTTCGTGTTCATTGTAATTATCCGAGTATCTGTTTCGAAAATGTTCGTCGATGAATCCGGTAAACTCAACTCGGACTGATTTTCCAAACTGTCAGCAAATTTCTGCTTTTTCATCTGATGCGGCAAAAGAGACAATTGCGGTATTTGAGGTGATGTTTGTTTGCCGACATTTGAATCAGTGGACAACAATAACGATCGATTTGCCCGAGGGCTATTTCGTGGAGTTGGTGAGCCCGATCGACTAACGCTATCATCTTCAAACACGTGTTGAATGATATTTCCATCGTATTCTGAAAAATATTTTCGTTTTAAGGCAAATGGTCAGAGTGTCTTAGAAGTGATGAGCTTACTGTCTGGATTGTATTGAACGAGCATTGTTATTGAATTGCCGCACTGACGCAAGAACTTCGCTGCGACATCGTAAGTTGCTGATCTCATGTTTATTCCACAAAATTCAAGTAGTTGGTCACCGATTTGCAAGCCCACCTGAAAATAACAATTCAAGTTATCTCTTAGAATTTTTTTCAGAGAGCTAATGTATTGACAAGGCAAACTAAGTAGACTGTGTCATCGAGTTCATCGAAACATTTTTGACTCAGCAACACAACGTCATGTTCCAAATTCCAAATACTAAATCTGATAGTTCAATCTGGTCGCAAGGTTCTGCTGACGACAAGGAACTAAGATCTTCAAAGAATATCAATAGAGTGTCATCTTCGGACTCTTTGCCGTCGATAGAAAACGAAAATATTAAACTGAGTCCTCAGCCCTGCAATGGAAAACTAGGAACTACTTCAAAATGTTCATCATCGAAATTGCCAAATTTGAATAGTGGAACATCGATGGAATGCAATGGTTATGAACGTCGATTACATGAAACTAGACAATGGCAGGCAAATCTTTTCAACTTTAAACGGTCCCTTTCAGTCATTGCTTTAAATCATCGAATTGAACGAAAATTTCTTCCATTGAAACCGTTCAACATTTGGAAATCGTTATAACTTTTCAAATTTCAAATTTTATGATAATACACAAACTTGCGCTGCGTTCATCAAGCCTCGCAAGATTTTTATATTAACGGTTATTTGTGTTCTGCCCAGAATCTCATATTTGGGGGAAAGTTCCTTTAAAGAAAATTTTATGGGAATATTTCCCAGAAATCCGGCGTTGGTCCCTATTTCTTTGAGTGGGAAAGTCGCACTCAACGAAAAGTCACGCTAACACTTCTACCGATAATAAGCTATTGTTATGGGTTTAGGAAAGTAGCGATAGAGTGTAGTCAAAGAAGCTACTTTTGGACCTAAATCATCGGTGATGCAACGAGGAATCACCGATGATTCACCGGGGAATCACCGATGATTCACCGGGGAATCACCGATGATTCACCGGGGAATCACCGATGATTCACCGGGGAATCACCGATGACTCACTGGGGAATCATCTTTGACTCCTCACTGAATCATCGGTAATTCCCCGACGAAGGGTGAACACACCGACGGACGGACAAGAAGGGTGAAAACATATTGTATCGCTACCTTATAAATCTGGTTGAAAATATTCAAGAAAAAAAATCCACTTTTATGCGGCAGCCCAAACTAATGAAAGAGGCTTTTTAATAGAAATCAACTCACCTGGCTAGCAATGCTGTTTTCTGTGACTGTGGATACGAATATGCCTCCAGCATTATTGTTACAGCAAATTGTGATTCCCAACTGTTTGTCTATTTTGTCGATTGTGACTCGTCGTAAGTCACCAGGACTTGGTTTTTGTCCGTAACAATAATCTGACATTGAATTTCGTTTGTCGTTCACTCGGCTCAACACTTCAACCTGAAAGGTTGGTGGCATTGGTGAACCTCTCTCGCTGCCATGTTCAATGGACCCGGTGCTATTTTTTACGCCACTGCCTTTCAAAACGCTGGGATTGGGCGGTATAAGTATCCGTTGATTTTCTTTGCTACGCGGAAATGTGCCAAATTCGATGCTGTAAACTGAGTCACGATCTCGTCCCGTTTTCTTTTTGTTCCTTGCACGTTGTCCATAAGAATCCATGTCCATGGATGACATTTGGGAGTGCATGGCGTATTCCATTTCAATTCGATCCCTCATTACCATTTGGTCTTGAGATTGTAGCAGAGTTAGCGGACTTGTCTGGCGTAGTGGATGAGGTTGATTGTTTGGATTTAAGTGAGACGGTTGACCAAATATTCGTGATGGAACTCGATTCGAACAAACGGTTAAAGCTCGTGGTTGTGATGAATAAGCTAGCGATGTATTCGTGGGCACGTTGGTAGGTACGATATCCATTCCAATGCTATCGCTGTCGCTTGGATATTTTGCCACATTCCGTTTGTACGGGAGGCCATAATCCGTGGATTCTTTCGGATACATTGACCGGATGGAAAATTCCATGGACGGTGGAGATTTGGGTGAGAGAACTGAATCGGCCGACGTTTGACTTTTCAGCGAGAGTAAATCTTGTTGTGGGCTTTGCATTGAGCGTGACTTAAAATCGATCGAAGTTATCGGACTCTTGGAGCTTAGCACGGATTCATTCGAGTTTTTCATGCCAAATTCTAATGATGTTTGCTGAAACGGTTTCGTTGTGTTATCAATCGTTCTTGGTCGGTTGTTTATATTATAGAAAAATGGCTCCACCGATTGGGGGAGGTTCAGACTGAATCTGTTCGGATTCTGGTGACGATGCTGATGTACAGTATCAATGATATTTTGATTTCGACCCAAAGTATGGGACATGATCGGTCCTGCAAGCGCCCTGGTGTTTTGATGATCCAATAGAACTGGTTCTTGATCGATTATAGCCGAATAACGATTGGATGTAGGAAACAGTACCTGAAATGGAATTGGATTTGAGTTGAGATCACTGTTTGCAGCGCTTGTTTGTCTTGCTGCTGTTGGCGGATCTCGTTTTGACGGATTTGGTTTGTCTATCTCTTCGCCTAACGTAACCGGTCCGGTAAATAGACTTAACGGTGGACGTTCCCTCTTTCGCTGTTGAATCGTTTGATGGTCATCGCGTCCTGCATTCATAATATTTGCTCGAGGCCAAGTTCCAAGGTTTTTGTTGACTTCCTTGGTATTATCTTTCTTGGGTCGTTTTGATCGTTTAAGCAAACTATTGCCTTTTCCCGAGTTGTTCTCATTGTTCAATACCAAATCTAGTACAGCAATTGCGTCGTTTTCCTGGCAAAGACTGTCACTTTCCGATACTGTGCTACCTTTTTGATTGCTATGTCCATGGATGTTCATTTTACCTTTGAATTTGTTTATCATTTCGGATATTTTGGACGTTGATTTGGAGCTGCCGGCAATGAAATTTCTATTGGTGTCATAATCTGAACTATATCGTTCGTCAGTCTGTGTGCAAATGTTGATCATTCGATTGTGTTTTGTTCTGTTGCTGAAGGGTGCGTCTGAAGATTGCGTCACTTGTTTCAGTGCTATTATTGTAAGGGAATTGGATCTATTGTCATCCAGATAAGACATTGCATCCTTTGCTGTCTTAACTCCTTCCATTGTTTTGCTATTGATACTCAACACTCTGTCACCAGTTGCTAGTTCGTCCTCTTTAGAGGCCAATGAGCCTGGCATTATTTTCGAAATGAAAACACCAATTTCCAAGGTCAATCCATGGTTGCGATTGTTTGAATACATATTTAAATTGACGGCGTACATATGAGGTTTGTTTACTTTTGGACGTTTCACAATTACTATGCACCTTCCATTACTATTTCGAATCGTTTCCAAAACGGCTCTCTTAGATATTGACGTGCAGTCCAAATTGTTCACTTGAAGTATGCAGTCATTTGGTCGTAGTTTCCCGTAAGCTATGGAATCTGGACTGACATTAACAACAACAATGCCCGAATCAATTCGATTTTGTGAATCGTCCCGACCTCCTTCTAAAACAATGCCCATGTCATCAACGTTTATGCCACTGACATCCAGTTCGATCATTTCGGAATCGTTTTTCTGCAGTAAATCCAAGTCGTAAGGATTATAACTCCAGCGAATGTTTCGCCGAGAATTACCCAATTGCGATTCAATTTGTTCACGTATCATTTCCACTTCTCGACACGCTTGATCTTTTTGTTTTTTAATTTTTTCACTGTCTCTAATTGCGGCAAGTAGATCGGAGATGGCTGTGTCCCGCTCCTTTCGTAACTTATCACACAATCCTTTGACGCTGTCACGTTCTTGGACAATTTTTTCACGCTCATTTATAGCCCAATCTCGACGACATTTGGACACTTCCGTGTCCAGCGTTGCCTTTTCTATTTCGGCCATTGCGCGTTCCAGACTTTTGCGAAGCTTTTCAATTTCTTCATTCGCAGTTTCCAAGTCCAATGCGTGCTGATCACTTAATCCTTTACTATCTACTGTTAACATGTCTTTACTCCACCCGCTATCGCGACTTTTCAACAAATCTTTTGACTCATATTTCTCACGCAAAATGCTAAGTTCCTTTGCCAAATCGTCCTTGCATCGAAGTATCGCTTCGATTTCTCTCTTTAAGCTGTCATTTTCATAGGACAGTCTTTTTTCATCTTTGTAACATTTTTCTAACTTTTCTTTAGCTGCAAACAGGTCATCGCTTAGCTTTTGATTCTCCTCCAACACACCTTTGCGTTCAGCCAATATTGTCCGTAACTCCTGCTCGGCAGCATTTCGTTGGCCTGTAATTCGTCGTAACTCTTCGGTACGAGACTGCATCAAATGTGTCATTTCTTTGATATCTGCGTCGTGTTGTTGTATTAATTTGTCCCTGGCCTCACGATAAATATTTTTCTCTCGAAGTGAACTTTCCAATTGAGCGAACGTATTCGTTAATTGCTGCTTCAAATCGTCCTTTTCCAATGCCAGCGAATTGCGGTCCCGCGATAAATCGGAACAAACTTTTTTACACTTTTCCATTTCCATTGTGACTTTTTCGTATTCCACTCGCGCCAACTCGTACTTTTTCTTCAATTCATTGTATTGCTCCACGAAGGTGCACGCCTGACTGTTAGCATTCTCTTTGCCCGAATTGTCTTTCATTGATTCAACGAAACGCGACAATTTCTTTTCTAAATGATGATTCCTTTGTTGCAATCGAACGTTTTCGTTCGACAAATCTGTGTACTTTGTCCGTAAACTTGTACCTTCCTGAGCGGATTGTTCAACTTGATTCATTGCGGCCATGTACTGTTCACGATAAAATTCTAGTTGTTCCATAACATGGTCCATACGTGATTTGCTGTCATCTTGCTGAATTCGTAATGACTTCAATTCTATAATGGCTTGGTCGTATTGCTGTTTAGCTGATTCTAAATCTTTAAGGTCGGCTGATGGTCTGCTGGAGTCAAAATTTAATTCATTACAACTGTCTTGACTGCTGTTACTTCTTAGTGAGAATTCACCAGAGGCCATTCCTCAATACAACTCCCCTGCAAACTAAAACAAAATAAATTTCTCTTCAATTCGAAAGACCACACAACCTACACCGACTCATTGCATGCACCAGTTAATATTTTTCTCGTTACTTAGAAGGAAAGTGTATTGCAAAAGCCTCAAGTGAATGAATTTTGATTTTTTAACTCCAGCTGAGTGTGAAAATATTTGTATATGAACGTCAAATGCTAAAACGAAAACGTAATTTTGTGAATATTCGAAGCGACTGTTCCATAATCAAGAAACAAGATTAGCTTAGCTATGAATCAAAGCGAAAATACGATTTGTGCAACGTAAACGATTTGCCTTGTTAATCATTCGAAAATAATATTATTTTCTGCGTTAGACATGTTTAGTATTGACGTAGGTGATTCCCAGAAAAAGTACACACAGCGAATTTGTCGATAAAAGTTGCCTTCAATCTGAATCCACTTGATTGATGGTCTATTTCTTTAACAAGATCGAATTGTGCACAACACTTTTAGTTAACGATATCCAAACTTACCAAGTTTTTGTTTTTCTTTTGGAAAAATTTACTTAACATTAAGTTCATTTGTCACAATTTTTTTCCTCCATGTCTATCTTCATTCCTTTTTCTTTCTTATTGTTGGCTACAATGTTTCAGTGCTGTTATATTATTTTGAGGGCATGAATTTTTCCAATAAATTTGTATTTCTTTTCAATGTCGTCGCAATTCGTAATGGCTTAAAGTTGGCCATACGGCCTATATGCAAAATCAGTGTTGCCAATCGGATAGACTCAGGTTGTCGTTCATAACTGCGGGGAAAATCAAAGTAGATACTGAAGGTGCTGAAGGTAAGCAATCCCTCAGCGGATAAGGAAACAAATAATGATATCCAAGTTTGAGATGAATACAGATTTATATTGGATTCCTGACATTTTCTTATGCTTAAGGTGTCCCACTACTTAGTTTAGTATTAAATTGCTTGTTGAGAAAGCAAATTTGCCATGCATGCAACAGGCGCAACATTACGAAGAAATATTGACCTGGAGTAAAGTCCCGGTTGTTTTTGCTGATTTGCGATACCTTCAGTGTTTATACACTTTGGGGATATGACAGTTTGGAAGCACAGCAGAGGTCTATCGTAGGGAGCAATATTGCTACAATATTGCTACTTTGCTACAGCAAAGGTCTCTCCCAAAAAGACTTGTTTACAGTCGTGGTTCTGGGTAGTAGGCCAAATAGAAGATTTATAGATACAAACATACAAAATATATCCGGCGTAGGCATATCATTTTTTTTTAAATCACGGCGATTGAAACCAACTCTCTGAGAAGTCTATCCGCGACCTGCTTTGAATATCCTATTTTTTCGGATGCGATCGACGCATCGCTATAAATTTTCTGCAAGCATGGACGTGACTTAGCGCAACTCAAGATTGCATTGGGTGTGGCCAAATTAAATGGTTTGAGTTCGGTTGGGTTGATTGTGTTGATTGAGCTGAGTTGGGTTGAGCTGAGTTGGGTTGAGTTGAGTTGGGTTGGGCTGGTTGGGTTGAGTTGGGTTGAGCTGAGTTGGGTTGAGTTGAGTTGGGTTGAGTTGAGTTGGGTTGAGTTGAGTTGGGTTGAGTTGAGTTGGGTTGGGTTGGGTTGAGCTGAGTTGAGTTGGGTTGGTTCACTTAGGTTCAATTTACACTGCTAAATATTTCGTAATTCTTGAAGTTGAGTTGGGCTGGGCTCAATGC